>VURO01009377.1:16561-38065 GCA_015108175.1 Pelvicachromis taeniatus
CCCTTTTTTTCCTAAAAAAAAAAAAAAAAAAAAAAATAAAAAAAAAAAAAAAAAAAAAAAAAAAAAAAAAAAAAAAAAAAGAGTCATACCGACCAATACGCATAACTGTGATATGACAGTGTCGCTTCACATCCTGGACACAGAGACCTGAGACTTTCACAACAGTCTTGAGTAACCAGCCTAATAACATGTTCTGAGCCAATTAGTGTATTGCACCTCACTGGGGGACCATCACAGCTGAGCTCCACAGTCACTCCTGCTACCAAACAGAAGAGTGCGCTCGGTGGCGTTCCTCTTAATTAGCAAACCCTCTCTGATATAAGCGAGCTATTAAAAATAATAGAGAATAATAATAATCTGAATGTTTTTAACAAGTTCTAGCAAATGAAACTCACAAATAAGGAATTAGAAACGAATGATCTGAGTAATACGCTACATAAATGCCAAATAAAATGGACTCCTCGCCGACTAAATGATTACTATGACTCATGGTTCTGAAAGAGGGAACAGTTTCAGCAAAAACAGGAAGAAAATACTGAGGTCTTTGGAGTATACAGAGAAAACAGTAACTCCAAACCTCTGCAGAGAAAACTTTGTGCCCTGAGCTGAGGCTTGCATGAAGAATCTCTTTATGTTCAGGCTGGACTGACCAAACCATCTGAACCCACTGAGGTGAATTTTTACCTGACTGGCACCACCGAGGGAACAGAGTGCTCCATTGTTCTGAAGCTGACAAGATATCAGTATGCCTCCCTGCTTAACTCTTGTTAAGAGTGTACGAAGAGTGAATGTGTGTCTTTGCACAGAAAAGTGCACAGATATCAAACTGAAGACTGGGCGACTAGCATAAAAGGAAAATAAAAAAATCCAGCTGACCACTTCAAAAAAAAAAAAAAAACACTTCAAAAAAAAAAAACAGTCTTTTGGTAATGCTTTGTACAGACGCAGACGGACACAACAAGCTGGTTACAGTTAAATATAAACTCTAGGTTATTTTAACGGTTGAACATGAAACAGACAGTTTTTCTACTCCCAAATCAGAAATTCAAAGAGCAGCTGCTGACAGTAAAACAGCCAACTACTCATTTAAGTCCGACCAACAACGTTATATTTCCTCCAATAAGTAAAGAGCTGAGACCAAATTATTTTTATTTCAAGAACAAAAGACTCAACAGATAACCACAGGCTTCTTTTTTCTGTGGCTTGAAGTAAAAATGGTCCACTTGAATTTTTATTTATGATTGATGTCATTCTTTCCTTTTTTTAACTTTAGAAAGAAAAATGTGTAAAACAAATAAAGTAAGTAAGTGTGGCACACCTGGCACATTTTTTAAAATATACATCCTTAAGCTTCAGCTGGACTTCAGTCAAAATTATAGTGAAAACTTTACATTTTAATATTCATCCATTCGCTTCTGCTTATCCTTTTCAGGGTCGCGGGGGGCGCTGGAGCCTATCCCAGAGGTCTTAGGGCGAGAGGCGGGGTACACCCTGGACAGGTCGCCAGTCTGTCACAGGGCTAACATACACTGTGCTGCCACATTTTAAAGCTACTAGGCTGCTACAGAACTTATTATCACGTTTTATTACTTATCCAGCTTTAAAAGTGGGTATGAGCCCGAAATTATTCATATTCCTGTCAATTTTTTTTTTTAAAGAAATGTTTGAAAGGTCAAATTTATTGTTGCACAAATACAAAAAGGTGAGAAGTACACTCACATGATTTTGAGAAATTTCATACTTTAGTGTTTTGACAAGTTTAAAAATAAATCATGTCCATAATGATTCATATCCTCTGTTAGTAAATCCCCAGAAAACCTTTTATTTGTAATTACAGCACAGTTCGCCTACTAACTGGAAAGTTGATAGTTCAATCCCCATCTGCTCCAGTCTGCATGCCAAATATGCATGTGCAAGATACATGCATCCATCAGAGTATGAACCCGTGTGAATTTTAAATAGAAAGAGAATGAGGCAAGTTGTGTAAAGCACTTTGAGTGAACAGATAGAGTAGAAAAGCACTAGACGCACTCTAATAGGTGGCCACAAGGTTTCTACACGTCTCCATGGGAATTCTGGCCTGCTTCTCCGTGTTCTTAAGGTTTCAGGCATTCTTTAGTGCTCTCCAGAAATTCTCGATAGGGTTCAGGTTGGATTGGCCAATCCAAAACACTCACTTTGTTGTTCCTAAAACATTTCCCAACTAATGTCATTTTGGACAATTTAATGCTTCCAACTTTGTGGGAACAGTTTGGTGATGGCCCCTTCCTATTGCAACATGTCTGTGCACCAGTGCACAAAACAGGGTCCATAGAGACATGGATGAATGAGTTTGGTGTGGAATCTGATTGGTCTGCAAAGAGTCCTGACCTCAATCTGATAGGACACCTTTGAATAGAATAGAATAGCCCTGTATTGTCATTGTACACGTACAACGAAATTATGGGTGTGCCACAACAACCGTACAGGAATAGAATATAAAAAGTAGGATGGCAAGAATAAATAACAAACAGGAGAAATATATACAAAACAGGAGAACGGCACGCAATAGAAAAGGCACACACTGACTGTGAGTCAGGCCGACATCATTGTCTGAGCTTCTGTAAAAATGGTCAGATATTCCAATAAACCCTCCTAAACATTGTAGAAAGCATACCCAGTAGAGTTTAATCTGCTATAATTTTCAAGAATGGGGGAGCATCATTTTAAACCTCATGAATTAATTAATATTGGGAGGTCAGTAGAGTTCATATGCATGTCGGCTGCCGAGCAATTACTTTTAGCAATATACTGCATTTCTATATGTTGACTCTTGTACTTGGCTGGAGGCCACAAACAAGCACATACTGATGTTACCAGGGCGTGTTAAGAAAATTATTGAATGTGCTCAGACAAGCCCGGGTGGTTAAAAAAAAAGTCTGTGGTCTCATGAAAAGAAAAGGTGGCGAATGTTACACATCTGTCAGGAGAACAAGTACATACTGTCATGTAACACGTGACATGTTTTAGATTTTTGTGAGCTCTCAATAGGGATATGCACAGTGGAAATGGTGATGAAGGCGAAATTTCTTTAGTATGTAATGCAGTGCATCAAAGTAGACGGTATATAGGTCAAAGGGCGTCAAAGGACCCCTGTGTGGGGCACACCGATCAGCGGTCTCAATAGGTGTTTGGAAAACCTGGAGTCTGAACACTGCCGAGTCACCACAGAGGCGACTGATCGAAATCCAGGGATGATCGA
Organism: Pelvicachromis taeniatus; assembly: GCA_015108175.1. NCBI lineage: Eukaryota > Metazoa > Chordata > Actinopteri > Cichliformes > Cichlidae > Pelvicachromis > Pelvicachromis taeniatus. The sequence continues at coordinate 19,803 of VURO01009377.1, forward strand.
AGTCCCGCTCCAGGTTTGCACAACTCCCCGCGCGGCTGTGGCATGAAAACAAAAGTGACCACCAAACGATGCTGTGTGAGCCGCAGTAAAAGAAACAAGCCGACCACTGCCGTGCTGACACACACAAACACACACACAGACAGACACTGTGAGAGCTGCAGAGGTGATCTGTGTGTGTGACAATGAGCAGCTGACCGCAGGCTGGCAGGCACGATGCCCAGCTAACGTTTCCACACATGCCTTATAAATAAATGTACTCACTCTGAGACAGCACATATTTGCTTGAGCACGCAGTCAGGTTACATCCTCTGACAGGCGTTATCCGGTGACTCCTGGCTTGTCTGACAAGCTGTTGGTGAATTTGTGAAGCCAGCGGTCTAACCAGGGCTGAGAAAGTCACCATTTTAACCGAGTTAATGGTACCTGCTTCACTGCAAACGGTTACGAGTCGAGCCGTTAGCTATTAAACTCTCCTAAAGTTAGCTAGCATATATCGGCTGGCTTCCTCCTCCTCCTGTGCCCTCCTACCGTTTTACTGAAGGCAGGGAAAACAACACACACTCAAGAGTGTGACCGCAGAAAGCAAACAACACTCTATTGGGCTTAACAGTGAAGCAATAGCGCCAGAACAACACGGTTAAACACACTTGTTCTCGGCGCACACCTGCGATAACCCGTAACAGGGTCGTTGTTTGCGCCAGAGAGGTCGGGTGGGGAGGGGTGGGGGTGTAGAGCGGACCAATCAGCAGCGTCCTTTGATGGGCGTTAACGTGCAAGGTGACGTCAGAGGAAGTACAGCCCCCTATGATTAAATAACATTTCCCACGTGAAGAAATTTCTCTTGGATAAAATTACTTCTATCGTTGAGCTTCGCTTTGAAAATGTGTCGTTTTGGCTTGTTAAGATTCAGCGCTTGGAAAATGTTTTATATTGACAAAACAATTCAATATAATTCACGTTCTTACTGCCATTAGATTTGTCAAGTCTTAGCGTTTCAGTACACAAACCTTCATCAGGCAGTTGTTTGCTGAAGTTTTATATAAAAATGGAATTTAAATGTTAAAAAAAAACCCAAACAAACTATAAATACAAGTCTATATTAACAACAACAAACAAAACAAAGAAGCTCTTTCAATTTTTAAGTTGTGCTGGGATTTTATTTTATTTTTTTACATTTTTATAGTGGCTTGTTTCTGATACCAATCATAAATAAATACATGTTTGAGCTATTATTTTAACATTTGGATTTATCTATCCAAAATTTTGAGTGATTATTTCAACCTTTAACCTGGTGTTCTGACTCCTTATGTTCAAACCTGGCACAAACATTCATGAGGTGGGACTCAAGTCAAAGGTCAATCACCAAACATGTTTCAGGTCGGTGTTTAATACGCCAGTTATGAAAAACACATTTAATGCGTGATTAATGGAATAAAATGACGTGATGAAGTTTTACTTCTAAAAGGTCAAGTGTGGGCCGACAGTTTTCCCATCGTGGATTTTGCTACTAACAAGGAAGCTGCTATGTTTACACGTCCGTGAGGCTTACAAGGGCCTCCCGCGCCACCACCTCAGTGACTGGAACTGTATCATTGCATTCATGGTTCCTGCACACAAACCCGAGATAAACGCACCAAACTGAATCTGTTCCTCTCGACACAATCGTCCAGATGAACAGATTCAACTTTTTGGGACTTCACTATATGAATCTTTGGCCATGTGTAATATGAGAATCCACATGATGTGTGTAAATATGAGAGAAAATAAGGGAAACTATTCCGAGTCCAGCACGTTTTAGTTTCTGTCTCTTGAATCACAGAGTACTGAACCTTTAGGCTTCCTGTATACACATAAATGTCCAATCTCTCTATTTGTTAGCCATAGTTTTCTTTAAAGTCTAAATGATTTATCCCTGTGTATGCATATAGTCATGTATAAACAAATCATACTATATAAACAACACATATTATTGTTTAGAAATTCTTTTTTTATCCAACATCTTTATCTCCTTATCTTCATTTCCTACTGGAAACAGCGATGTTTGATCTAATCACACCACATTTTCTTAAAGCTGTTTGTAGTAAAGTCTAGGCTCTGTTTTGCATCACAGGAATTTGGCTCATGTATATTATCATTCTTTAAATACACTATGAGTATATAGCGCATGCCCTGAAATGAGGGAAGGGTAGAGCAACAATCTCCTTATTTCATTTGTTTTATTCCAAATGCTAGTTTACATTCCTTTTTTTTCATTCTTTGGGATGCTCCTCTTCAACGCCCATACTCCACAGTCTAAATAAAGGTGGATCTATTGTGTGTTTCCATATTTTCACCTATTAGAATTAAGGATGCTCATATTACCACAGTCAAAGTTTCAGCTGATGATGTCAGAATATGTGCCAGACATCCCTGTGAGCGTTTCCTTCACTCAAGTCTGTATGAAGCCATTCAGAGGTTATATCACTAATACAACCATCTCAGGCAACGTGGTTATCATCATTAACCAAGATTCAATTGAATTAGATTTATATAGAGCCAAATCACAACAGTTGCCTCAAGGTGATATATAAATAAAACCGAATTGAATTTTATTGCCCTAAAACTAAACTGAGTAAAACTAGATGTGAAAAATGTAGAGATGGGATTATGAACTTGGTAAACTAAAACAAAATAAATAATATTCTCATTAAAGAGGAAATTTCCTCAGTTTTAGCTTTTTATAGTTTGGCAAAAGTTGTATCAAAGCTTGTCAGAGACTTTCGTGGATCCATTTTCTTACACTTATCCAGTTCAGGGAGTCCACTCCTGGTCAATGCCGCAAAAACTGACCTCTCATTTTCTGAAATCTTCTGTTGTGTTGGTTTTTTTTTTTATCTTTCTGAACCCGACATATATGAAGTGTTGAACCACAGAAAACCTGGTCTGTTTCAGATACACTTTCCCCAATCAGGGTTTCCATTGCCAGAAGGCAACAGATTCACGAGGACACAAAGACCAGACAAAACAGGAAGCATCTGCAATTTTTGAGTTTATTGTCTTCATCAAATTGGTCCAAAGGGCTCTCGTAGCTTTTCAACAAGTCAGATCACAATAAAACATGAAATTATGAACACCGACACAGGGGTTAGACGGGAGAAGACAGCAGGTCACGAAGTGCCCGTGGCTCTTACGTTATTTAAGTGCAGGACACTGCTGCCAGACGACCCAGTTTAACCTCTGCAGCATCAAACAGGACAAACTGGTCAAACTGGTGCTCCGTTTTTAGACTTCGCTGCTCAAACAGAGCCAAGAAAACTAAAGAAACTGTAACATGTTTAACATTGAACTACTACTGCCTTTGAAAAAAAATGTACACTTCAGTCATTGCTTTTCCCCATGGAGGCGTTCTGGCTCGTCTCCGTGGCCGTTCGAGTAACTCGTTCTCTAAGAGCTGTACGCCTCACTGCGGTGAAGTGATGGAGGGCACGTTCAGCTTGTTGGAGCCTAAACATGTCAGTTCTAGAAAAGAGGTAGCTAACAAACACCCCTTGGCACAAACTCGCCATCAGTGCCTCTGTGCTTTACTGACCCGCTGACAGCCCCTACAGGCCAGCCCCCGTCAACCCCCACCCAGACTGATTCAGCCAAACCCCTCTTTCCTCATCTTCACAAAAACTGAGATCAATATTACAACCCAGGAAAATGTTTTGGTTTTTTTAAATCTTATTTGTTTGAAACTTGACATCAAAGCCTGACACCCTGACTTGTGTAGCATGAGAAATACAGTACGTTTATAAAAAAATACAAAAAATGCACTTTTTTTTATTTAACCAACAAGAAAAGCAGTTCATAAGGACCAGAAGTGACATAACAAGAAGTTCATGTTTTTTTTTTCTTTCTTCTTCTAAGTAGGATATATTGTAGGATCTATTTACAGCATCATGTCAGAGAGTGGAGGGAGTACGAAAGCACGAACACGTTTGAGGGGGGAACTGTTGAAAGAGAAGCCCGGGTAGTAAACACTTCTTCATGAAGGAGGTGTTTTATTTAAACCTACTGTCTGTCTCGAGTCAAAATGACGAGCAGTCAAAGAGTTTGCAGTCCCTCAGGAGAAGGGGAGGGGAGTCAGTCCAGAGCGATTATGTCATCGTCGTCATTGTTGTCAGCCGCCGATTGGTCTCTCCGCGGGCGCTTGGTGGAGGTCTCGCCAGTTTCTGCGTCTGAGTGCTTCCTCTTCGTCCCACTCGTCGCTGCTGCCGCCGCCGCCGAGCTGGAAGCCGCCCCGTCCTCCTCATCAGAGTCGACGATCATGAGGTCGTCATCGTCTGAGGGAGCTGAGATCGAAGAGGGAAAAAAAAGATCCAGGTTTATTTGCACAACAGAGAACAAACTGAAAACAAACAACGATTGCCCTTTTAGACCGTAGTGTTCAAAAACAAGATCAATGCAATCAGTTCAGATTGATGATGAGACAAAGAGCTGTAACTGCTTCCCCCATGCCAACACGTAACCCAGTTCCACAAGTTCAACAATTTTGCCATTTTCTGACCAAAAGGTGTGTGACTGTTAACCGTTTTTATTTTTACAAATATGAAAAAAGCGCCCAAAAGGAATAGCACAGCTAAAGACGATAAAGTAAAAAAAACAAGCAGTTTATTTTGGTCGTTCAGCTAAAATATGTCCACTTATCTGCACCAAGTACTGCAGCAGTCACCTAAAGTCTGGAGCAGGACATAGCTCTCACATTATGCAGCGTTGCAGGTGGATAATGCTCCAATAGGGCCTAGTTTTTGCTAGAAATGCAACTTTATGGGCACCGTTGTAGCTCGCTAAGCTGAGGGGGCAAACCAGAAGCTGGGATCACCCCCTGCGCTCTCTCCACTGCCCCGTCTCTACAAAGTCTGAAACGCCCCAAAAAAAAAATATTGAAAGAAAAATAGAAATTCAACTTTGCTTTCGATGGCGCTGATGAGCGGTGTGCTGTTTGATTATCTTAAAGTAAAACTAATCCGTTACACCGTTTTCTTTAAACATCTAACATGCAGGTTCAGCCGTTTTCTTTCCTGGAAACTTTGAGGTGTCATCAAGACCGCTGCGAGGAAAACCCTCCACAGCTGCCGGCTTCTTCAAGGCTGACCTGTCGAGCACATTCGGCTTGAGAGCTCAACTTCTGATGCAGAATTAGGACAGCAGAAATTTAACCTGAATGTGAGGTGAGCCTTTAGAGCACAAAAATAGTGCACATATAGGCAAAGACGAAGAAACGAAGAGTTGTTTGGCCACCACGGTGATGGGCATGCTGAATACAGGCTTTCAGCAAACACACTCATAGCAACTGTGAGTCATGGTGGTGGAAATGTTACTGTTTGGGGTTGCTTAGCAGCCTCACTGTGAGACAAACACCCAGAAGTCAGTGGACCACCAAGGACACACTCAAAAAAAGGAAACCAAAGCTTATGCAAGGACCTAGTCGAAGCCGAGAATCTCACCAAAACGTAGAAAAGCATACAGATAATGACGGCGCGCAGGAAGACCCTCAAACAGCCCCTAAACTGGTCAAAATTCCCACCTACAAATTCTGATTTTCCTTCAAAGAACTTTTGGCTTCTCCAAATGTCACACTATTAATATTTGTCTTGATTTGTTCGATTTCTGAGGCGTAGGCTTTTCTGTAGGAGGATAAATGTACAGAAAAAGTCCGCAGCACTTCCAGAGGGCGTCGTTTTATGATCATTATTTACACGACTGTATGTTAACGCCGCCAGTCGTGGCATTAACATCGTGACCAATATGATGCTGACCTTTAGAGGAAGTTGACGGCTGGGCGGTGTCCTTGTTGCCATTGGTGATGCTGTTAACCTCCTCTTGCTTACTCTGAGGGGGTGGAGCTTTATCCGGGGCCTCACCTACCACCTCGAATTCCACATCCCGCTCTAGGTCCTCACTGCCAATAAGGAGAGATGCACACACTTTTCAGCTTTGGTCGCGTAGAGAGGCTGATCGTAAACTGAATGTCGTTCATGCGCACAGGTACATACACGTGCAGGACATTAATGAGGAGTGTGTAGTCTTGGAGGAAGTCGTCAGCTTGGAGCCGGCTGCCGTTGCGGATCCCAAAATCAGAAAGAAATTTGCTGTTGTTGGCTGTGAAGAGAAAGAACAAGTATAAATGAAAGGAGAATGCATTCCTGAACATGAAAAGAACGTAAATAACACAATTTCATATTTTAATGACCAACTTGTGCATGAAATTAATCCCAACAATAAAAAAGTTATTATACTCGGGTCCACTGTATCAGTTTTATGATTAAAGTGCTTACAAATTAAAACGGAGCTCCAGCCTACTAACTGAGAGCTTTCCGTTTTTGGCCTAGAATTACTTTTACCTACAGACATCCTGACAAATGCTATTAGAGCGCCCCCTTCTGTCCATACAGACACTTTCCACTCGCACGAAATGAAAAATAAAACCCATCTATATCTCTATAGGCAGATATTTCCTTTAGCATCATTGCCTGGTACGTTTTATTTTGGATTCCTGTGTGGTGGGTAAATGACCTTACTCTTGACTGCCCCCCTTCTTTTGGTCTGCCCATCCAGTCTTTGCTTTTTACCATCTGTCTCTAGATCTCCTCTGAGATGTGATTACAACCATCACTTCATCATTTCTTCTCTGCCTTGCGTCTTCTTCTATCCTCTAAAAGTCTCAGTCAAGGCTTAACATTCCCCCGTCCCCTTCCTCCTTACTTTCAGTCTCTCCTTCCTCTGAGGAAATGAGGATGGTTCCCTTTCCATCTTCTATCTGAACATCTGGAGCCACCATACCAAACCTCTCCTTCACAATCTGAGCAGAAAGACGAGGAACATTTCATAAGAATTGAACTTCAGTTTAGATATCACAAACGGATGTCACATTTCAATGAGCCAATGAATGACAATGGAAGAACTGGAGCGCTTTAGATAGCAGCTTTTCCCCCCCATTACTTACAAATGCACTTAAAGGGAACCCCGACTATTATGACAAGTTTGCACTAAAATACGTAATGTGCTTTCAATAATATATACATGGTATTAAAATACGCGAAATGTTTTCCCTTTAAGCACATTTTATATAAAACCAATTTACCAGTAGGCCGCCATTGTTATTTAATTCTCAATGCACTCTGGGTAGTGACGTCACATAGTTGCACCGCATCAAGTTTACAGTTAGCAGTGCACTGGAAATGGCTTCTGCTCCAGTTTGAACCAGAGCAAACCGAGAGAGAGGATGAAGATAGTCAACAGTACTTAGTTTAGATGAAGATGAAAACAATCCGTCACACGAGAAGGCTAACGAGGGCTGCCCAAAGAAGGATTAAGACATACAGCTTCAAAGTTTTGGTGCACTGCGATGCATGGAGGATCTGTAAAATAGCGATATCGTAATTTCACTATATAATAACAATTAAAATTATATTAATGTTTATATCATGTTGTTATGCGATACAGTGGATAGCTGCTGCCATAAAATTGAGCTCTTTACAACAAACGCTCTCAGTCGCCGTTGCCATTGGCAGCAGTTTCCACATAGACACCAGTAGTTTCCCCCACACTTGTGTCCTCGTGTGATGGATTGTTTTCATCTTCATCTAAACTAAGTACTGGTGACTATTTTCATCCTCTGTCTCAATTTGCTCTGGTTCAAACTGGAAAGGTTGAACAGAAGCCATTTCCAGTGCACTGCTAACTGTAAACTTGATGTGGCGCAACTATGTGACGTCATTACCTAGAGTGCATTGAGAATTAAATAACAATGGCGGCCTCCTGGTAAATTGGTTTTATATAAAATGTGCTTAAAGGAAAACATTTCGCGTATTTTAATACAATGTATATATTATTGAAAGCACAGTACATATTTTATATCATAACAGTCGGGGTTCCCTTTAAAGTAATGATGGACTGTTATTTCTCTTTACTTAGAATTCATATTATGGCAAGAACCAATCCGCTAACAGTTGTCAAATAGAGCTGTCAGCTATGTACCAACCTGACTTCTGCACAACACAACTGATGGTTTCAACCCCATTACGAAGGCAAGAAATTCCACAAATGAACCCTGACAAGGCACACATGAATCAAGAATAAAACGATGCTTATGTGTGTGTGCGTGCACGCACCGTTTTATTCTTGATTCAGGCCACTGTCCTACAAAGAGCCCATTCTGTAATATTTTGCTGAAATGTCCCTTGAAGCAGTGAGTACCAGTCTTTAATTACACTGCTGTCTTCTCTAGTGAGTTACACTGATGTAATTTAAGTAGCCCTGCTGCCAAGCTTGAAATGATATGCTAAATAAATTTAGTCCATATCAAAGTATTATGATACCAATAATGTATCACTGGAGATTTAAGATTTCTTACCCTGCTTTCTGTCACAACAAATTCTTTTACACACTGCTTTTTTTTTTCATGTTTTAGATATCAGGATCTCAGGGAACGATGATGTAACAAATTAATTTACCAGCTTACTGAAGATGTTTCTTCCCCAAAGATTTACAATACCGTGGTAGGTCGTTTATCCTGAAGATCTAATATGGGACAATAAAAAACATTTACATTAATTTACCAGAGAAAATCTTTAGTGAAAATTTCTTTAGTTAAGAATGGTTTAGAATGGCACGTTTAAGGTTCTTTGTCCAAGTCTGTGAACTGGATGAGTCATCTACTGCTCACCAGAGGAGGGATTTACTGTTATCAAGGTTATACTGTGTATACTTATACTTATTCTAAGACATCCTTGCTCCTTAGTCAGTGGTTTAACCAGGCATATCACAATCTACAGCACGTGTAGTACAAATTTAATTTTAATAATGGTACTTCATAACTACATTTCAGAGAAGGGTATCTCTTGTAATTGGCTAGATTATATTAGCTACAAGTTTTCCATTTTGAGAATAGATGAAAATGTGTTTTCTTTTCTAATATTGCAGCTTTGTATCCACTGTCAACCATTCAAGATTAATTTATCCATCTATCCATTGTCATCCTTTCAGCCTACAAATAGGAAAACTAACTATCATCAGTGCAACTGATAATGTCACCACTAGATGTCAGAAAGAGCCAGTGTATTTAGTGTACAAGGCATACAAAACGTTGGCCTGGTTTCCATCAGGGACTTCAAGGACTAGCCCCTGCTAAGTCATTATTCATGATACTCACTTCCCTTCCAAGAAATCAATTCACTGCTTCCATCCTATTTGAAATTTATTTATGTTAATTTCTCAGAGTAACTGTGCTTGCCTGGCACAAAAACACAATTTACTTTTGACTACACAACATGTGCAAAGGCAAGTGGTGAATTTGCATGCAGTGCAGAAGGGAAGTCCTGATAGGATTAAATCTTGAGAGTTTCTCATGTAAGGGATGATGATAATCCCTTACATGTGAAGCACACGGGGACTTGTGGGGTAAAATAAATGATAAATGCCATCACCAGCACAACAAGAAAGAAGGAGAAAAAAGATAGTGAGAGAGGTGATGTAAGGAATCAAAATGTATTTTAGTAAAATTTTGAGACAGGAGATTGCAGGAGGAGAAACAAGAAAAGAGGAGGAGGAGAATTTTTTTTCTGAAGGTATTTTGAAAATGGAACATCAATGAAAAAGTATAAGTCATGACATTTACTAATAGGTTTATTATTGCAAAGGGAAGTTCTTCCAATGTTGTCTGCTGTATAAAGTGGAACTCTCACCAGTTTGAAAATTAGTAGCCACACATGGAAAGAGTCTTGTTGTGGCTGCACCGTTAAACCCAACAGAAAACCTGTAAACCTATTGTGCACTTTTTTTTGTATGTATTCCCCTACAATATACCTGACTGACCCAGTGTTGCCACTGAAACGGAGAGCCAGAACTACAAGTTGACAAACATACACATACAACTACAACTCTCTACAACTACAAAGTCTCTTCTAATTAACCATCTCTCTACTTTCATAAATTACCAGCTTGTATTAGCTGCATAAGCCAAACTCCTAACCACTAAGTCAGGATAACAACTGTTTACACAGACAGCAGAAAGTAGCATATGTGCTTTTTTAAACACAGCACAATTTATTTTTGTAATGAATCCATTTTAAAGATGTGACAGTTTGTTTCAGTTATACTAACATTCATTTGAAATGATCAATTGTCTTTTTTACCATGAGGTGGAAGGTATGGCGGTATGTAGGTGGGGATCCAAATGCAGACTCCTGAGTCTAACTTGTCAGAACAAATGTTGAGCCTTTATTGTGGTCCAAATCCAAAGAGAACTCAGAACAGGACACACTAGGGACTACAAATCAGCAACACAATATGATGCAACTGAGGACACAGGGAGACCAACCATGAATGCACAAGCTAACTAGGGAAGGGTAATGAGACACAGCTGAATCTGAATTTGAAAATGTGCCACAGCTTTTATTTTATAATAAACAAGAATTTAAAAGTCAAAGAAATTCAGAACCGTGGGTCCAATATCCAGGACCATGACACTTTTTGGAGATTATTAATCTCGAATTTACAATTTAATTCGACTTTGTCTTCATCATTTCTCCACAAGTCTCACTTTCTGCTACTCTTTGGTCTTACAGGTTAAGAAGATTATGTTCTCTGAAACATAAGGCTGGATGACATTATTCATCTTATCATTGAAATGAATTATTCCTGAGGCATGTGCTCTGCATCTAATCAATCAAAACAGACATTACAACACTAATCACCAGATGTCATTACATTTTACACTCAAATCTTTTCTGACTCATCATTTCTAGTTTTAAACAATTTTCACTAGATGAACAGTAAGCTTTTTTTTTTAAGAGCAAACACGATGAGACCAGTTTTTTCAAACATATCTTTCTACACGCCCAGAAAATGTGTGTGGTAGTTTAAAGTGAAAGATGCCATCTTATCACAATGGCAGTTATATCAAATAAAAGAAATTATGTAAATCCACAAATCACTTCAAAGTCAATAAATAACTTCATACATGTTTCATCACTTTAGTTTATCAGTGGTGACCAAAAAGGTGCCTACATATATACGTTTGTGTGTGCTTTTTTCCCCTCTTTGACGTGGATAATAAGGCTTATCGTATCAGCCTGAGGTGGAAGATGCTTACACAAAGCATTATTCCTGTTGCACAAAGGACTGTGGAAGTTTGTTTTTTATGATAAAGCTTTCATACTCTTTCACAATGAAGCAGTAAAACCTCCATCTGACAGTTTAATCCTTGACTCAACCTGCCATTGTGTTTTTAATGTAATATAGTACAGGTTTGGATTTGTGCTATAATATGGTTCGAGTCATATTGATTTTAATAATAAAGTTGTTATTTGAACAGTCACATAGAATAGCAACTTCCCACGACCATCTACTTTCTTTTTTCCTCTTTTAATTACAACAATCTCCACAGGGAACTGAAAATAGTGTGAGACCTGCCCAATAAACTCCTAGCACAACAATGGAGAACAATTTTACATGTATGCTGAACACTAATTTATCAGCATGCCACTCAGGAGGACAAGATGTAAATGAGGAAAATTACTAAGTCAAAGCTGTATTTCTTAATAAGCATCTTGAAAATGGAACATTTTCACTTTTGGTTAAGAGTAACTGTGTCTCTTAAACAGTCAAATATAAAACCTGTGCCGTTCATATAATTTTAATTTTTTTTTTTATCCCAGTGATTTATAAAAAGCAACATAATTCAATACAGACAGAGAAAAGCCTTCCACACTCTGTCAAAGGACAACAAAATCTGAGATATTGTGCTGCGACAACCATCAAACCCTGAAGTGAACAACCTAAATTTGAGTTTGATCAGTGACTCAGAAGAACCTTTAGAATATCACACAGCAGTGGAAATCACATGTCTGCACTTATAATAATAGCAAATGATCTTTGCCATCTCTGCAGATTAAAGAAATATCTTAACTGTGTTCCAAATGCAGATCCAAACCTTTTTGAAATGATGTCACCTTCATCAGCATGGATCACATGCAGCAGTGTTTAGGGGCATGCGTCAGGGAAAGAAAGCTGAACTAAGTGTTACAAAGAGCTCTAATGAATATTTACAGACAGAGAATAACTGAGGGGAAACATGCAGACAGAGGTAGACAGAAAGAGCTTAAAAGGCTCCTGTTACTAATATGCACTCTTCCTCCCACACTCCTCAAACACAAATAGGTTTTATGGCCTCCCACTAATCATACTTCTTCAGACGTATTAATATGTAAACAGTCTGAATGTGAAAAGATATCATGTGAGTTAACGGCTGAAATATTGGAGATGACAGCACAGCATGTCTGAGCGATGACAAAAACAGTGAATTCAATTCCGTTCAAATATTTGACTTTGTGTTTGAGGCATATATGAGTTTAAAGTATTACAGTGCATATCAGTGTTTGACTGCGAAGGGAGCTAAATGACATTAATTCATCTCGACTTACGCTTGAGGTGTGTCAGCAGGATCCAACAGTCTCAGTGAGGTGATGACACCTCCTGTGGTGAGGATTAACTCCAGCCCCTATGGAATATGAAAGAGATATAGAAAGTATATATGTGTGTGAGTGAGAGTGCTACGGAGAATAAGTGAGTTACACCACAAGAGAGTGTATTGTACCTGTCCTTGAATATATGCCTGCATATTATTATTTTTTTTTTCATTTATGTCAAGATAAATGCAGATACCTTGTTTGCTTGGTGAAGTTGTAATGCTTGTCTCTGCCAGTTCTATGAAAGCACATGATGTGTACTTAGTGTAAAAGACGTGTGTTGTAAACGCACATGCATTTGTGTCTGTGCATTCACATATATTCAATGTAAGCATAGTAAAGGATAAATGTATATAGAGTGCGAAATGATGGTGTCCGGGTCTGAACATTTGAACATGCATAGATCTTTTCCAGTTGTTTTCTGTTCTACCGTCTGCTGGTCAGCTGTTTATTTTTACTGGAAACATGTTTCTACCTAAAACCTGTATCCTGTTACCAGCAGATCAGGTTTGTTTCCAGCTGTCTTCAGGCTACAAGAGCATGTTTTGCAGTGACAGCTGTTCTTCTCCTAGCATGTGGTAGTCAACACAACCCATGTGAAAGTGATGTTTAAAAAAAACAAAAAAACAACTTGATCACGACAGAGTGTCTAAAGAAATGTTTCAGGTCACATATTTTAGTGGGTAACAGGGGATTTTGACACATGTGTATTTTCAGCATATCAGCGTTTTGCATCAACCTTTTTGATATTATTTTCACCTGTCCTTGAGTCATTTATTTAAATTATGAAAAACAGAAAAATTAGGTCATCACATTTTCTTTTTATTAGTTGCTGTTTCCTGTTTCTATTTATTTTTGAGGAATAGTGCAAACAATTCAACATTAATAAAAATGTAAATGTGCCACTGTTAGCCAGTACTGTCTCACATTAATCTGCCTTTTTTTGTTACACTATTGAAATGGCAGTTGCTGCAAAGGAGCGTTTTGCATATTAATTACAGTTAACCACATTACGTTTAAATTACAGAAGACCACAGCTATGAATATTGCCTGAGTTCATTTTCAAACAGGAAGATTAGGTAAATTATGAAACCAATTCCATAATTCCCCAAACAAGTCAAGTTTATTCTGGTCTTCCCACCCGTGTGCAGTTGTTTTTGTTTGTTTTTACATTTTTTTTTGTCATTTTATGTTTTTTCCCCCTCTATTTTTTATAAACTCTTGTCTCTGGATGCCTGTGCATCGCTCTTGCTTTATTTTACTCTTTCATTCTCTGTTTCTGTTTGTGTTTCTGTCAGTATCATTCTGTCGCTGATGATTTTTCTCATTCTTTCTGAGCCTCTCACTCTGTGACTTTTTGAAGTTCTACGTGATGAGACATATTCCACCCATTCACTGCACCACAGTACCACCCTGTTATTGTTTTTTTCTGTTCTTTATTATATAATGATGTCAATCTCAGTCTGATGTGCTGACATAATAAAACTCACAATAAATAAAATTTAAGATACATTCAAATTATCAGTGCAAGGTTTCCATCTTCTCATCAGCTTTGGCCATCACATTGTTTTTACTGCAGTGGGATCAAGATATCAAAAACAACATGAAAGGGTTTTGTATGACATGAGAACACAATTTAAATCAACTACTGGAAAGTTTTTCAAACTGAAAGAAGAAATGGTAAGTGGTATGGCTATAATAATGTGCTTTGCAAAAGGGTTTGTATATGTTTCTTCCATCAATGAAAGAAACACACAGCCTCATCTTTATGAAACACTAAAAACATACAGTAGAATATTTTAATAATGTGTTTGGTTTATCTTTACTCTTTTGCAGTCAGACCTAGTGATGCCAAGACAGTACTCAGTTAGTGATGATATGTTCAGAATTTCATTAACTTGCTGTTTATTATACAACTAGACTATTCTGAGGTCAGGGGTTGACTGACAAGTCCGACTGCCCTAAACAATCAATACAGAAAAGCAGGGTCTCACCTCCAAGCTTCTTGTACATTCTGGGTGAGTAGTGTGACACTAGAAAGGTTCAGTAAAGTGCTGCATGACTTTCTGTCAACTGCTAGATTTTCATATTCCCACACGAGGCCATATAGCACTTATGATGCAGGGTGACACTAAAACTTTCCAATAAATGAATAACTTGTCAGTCAGTATAAATTTATGTTTACAGCTCTTGGTTCAGATGTAAAAAGCCAGCGTGGATGCAAAATAAAACTAAAAGCCAGTGTTTTTATTTTTTGTTCATGGTCCAAACTAAATTGGCCATGCCCCTCCACACACACACACACGCACGCACGCACGCACGCACAGTATGTTTACACATATTCATATTCGCATAGGTGCAACAAGGAGAAAGGTGAATGAATGAACATATGAGTGAATAATGAAAAAGTGAATAAGTGGTTTTGAGACAAAACACCCGGCCAGATTTTCCAGAGCTTTCCCTAGCCACTTACCCTAACCCTAAGCATCAAAAATGAATGGTTAACCCTGACCCTTACCCTAAACCTAATCATAACCTAATTGTAACCCTGACACTAAAACCACATTTTGAGTCTCGAGAATGGCTTCAACCCCATGGGGACCTGGATTTTGGTCCCCACGAGGGCTGTCGGTCCCCACGAGAATAGTAAATATCCAATTTTTGGTCCCCACGAAGATCTATATACCCGTCCACACACACAGCACGCACGCACGCACGCACACACACACACACACAGTGTGAAACAACACACATTCAGTTTCTTTTGTTAGGGGTAGAAAAAGGAAACGTGCAATTTATTAACAAGGGTAAGATAAGAAGACCGAAGTAAAGGCATTAGATTAAATGTGGAGCTAACAATTTGGACCAATGCAAACTGTGATTTAGTACGTTTACTCAAGTTTTTCTCAAGGTTTAATGTACTTGTACTATTTCTATGTTATGCTACTATCTGTTGTTTTGATTATATTATTGGATGCAGGTATTATGTGTACTCAATGCCAATGATTTTAAAGCTTTAGTTTCTTATTGTAGCTGATGACAGATTGACAGATGTCCAGGGTGTACCCGATGGTAGCTGAAATACAGCTCAGCACCTCCTGACCCTAATAATGGGTGGATGGATGCTGCACTATTATATCAGCAGCTCTTATATCAATAAATTGTATAGAACATTTAGGTGCTACACAATTGATTAATAACAATGATCCAATAATGTCATATACATGACTGTGGAAGTGAAATATTTGATTGTATAACTTATTATTAGTGATTATAATTGATTATAAGTTACTGTATAATGTTTACTAGACTTTTACAACTTCAAGTCTAAATCAGTTTTCTCTGCTTTACAAAACAAATATCTAACACAAAATTATTCTAAAGCTCGTGAAGCATCACTTTTCACTGAAATAAGTCTGTTATAGGACACTGGGCTGAAAATCATGCTCAGTGTTTGCTGTACCTATTTCCTGTGCTTAATGAAATTTAATGAACATGCATCGACAATGTTGGTGTAGCTACTCCCTTTGTCAGAAGGGGGAGACAAAAGTTCTGCACTGCAAGTTAAACAACCCTCTGCATGTGATTAAAGCGCCTATTGCCTTTTAAATGAGAATTTGATGAGCCATGTTTTTCCACAATAACATACTGATTGTCAATACTGAGATTCAAATGGCTGAAAACCAGTGTCTGCCTTCCACTGCTTGTGTGTGTTTGTGTTAGCAGGGCCTTGTGTGTACATCTGTTTATGCTGGCATAAAAAGGTTGCCTGCTTGCCTGTCGAGGTTCATTTATCTGTGTTTATTTGTTTGTGTGTGTAACTAATCATTTCAACTTATTATCCGAGTCTGCCAACACCTCATCTAGTCCATCTATCTATCGCTCATAAGGCACACTTAAATCCAGTGTACAGTCCTTAAAAAATTAAAGGTACACTTGGGAAAAAACTTAGTCAGTGTCAGTGGAAAAAATATATCATGCTAGATATTCATTCTACTGAAAATATAAATTATCAGGCAACAGTGGACTGAATTCAAAGACACCTTAAAAATCAAAGTGAAAAAATGATGCAGCAGGCTAGTTTATTTTGCCGATATTTAATTGCAGTAAGTCAAAGTCATACTCGGTAGCTTGTATGGCCATACGGTCCCCTTGTGTGAATGTGTGACAACTTCAGCATCTTATAGAAATTCTATACAGAGATCTTGGGTCTTGAGCTATTCCTGATCACTTGCCCAGTTTTGGGGTCACTGTCACGAGTGCTCTGAATACCATGGAGACCACTGTTGGCTTCACCTTCCATATCTTCTCTAGCTCTTCTTTCAACCCCTTCTCAAGCTTCTCATGTTACTCTAGTACCCCAATAGAGCGCTTTGTTGTCAGACTGGTGGATCTTTTGATAGAATGGGAGGCAGAGCCTTCAGCTTTGAAGACTCTACTGTCATGGGCTGGGTCTCTGACCCAGCACTTTGAGTTCATTATGTATTGTGTATTTCTTATATTAGTACTGACGAAATGTTAAGTTCTTGTTATTGCGATTATTAGTTAGGACTTGCAAGTCCTTGTATTTTGTTATTCATTGTTTATGTTAGGGTCATCTAGTTTTCTTAAGCTCCTAAGTTGCTCAGTCTTTAGTTCTCTGTTTATTACATCCCCTTGTGTCTTCTCCCCATGTTTTAGTCTCCCTTGCCCTTCATGTGTTTCATGTCTGCATGTCTTGTGTCGTCAAGCTCATTTTGTCATGTCTGCCTCATCATGTTTCCTGTTTTATTTTGTAGAGGTCTTGTGTTTCTATGGTCAATGTGTTTAGTTTTACTCTTATAAACCGGCTACAGATGATCCAGAATGCTGCTGCCAGGCTTCTGACCAAATCCCCCAAACTCTGTCATGTCACTCCTCTGTTAATGCAGCTGAATTGGCTCCCTGTGGAGTTTAGGATTCAGTTTAAGATCCTTGTGTTAACGTGGAGAGCCCTGCATGGACAGACTCCAGCCTAGTGATTGCCTTCAACCTTACACTCCATCCAGGTCCCTGAGGTCCTCTGACCAAGGCCTGCTTTCTGTCCCCAAAACCAGACTCAAGACCAGAGGAGACAGAGCCTTCTCCTCTGTAGCCCCTAAACTCTGGAACTCTCTTCCTCTGCCACTGAGGTCTGTTGACTCAGTAGTCTCTTTCAAAAAACAACTGAAAACTCACCTTTGTAAATCTGCCTATGCAACTTGCTAATGATCCAGTCTTCTTTCTTTTCCCTCTGAATCTGTAAATTGTATGTATCTTTTTGTTGTTGTACAGTTTTTTATTCTCATGTAAAGTGCTTTGTGGTCCCTACCTTCAAAGGTGCTATAAAAATAAAGTTTAACTTACTTACTTACTTTACGTACTTACTAAAATGAGGCACCGTATGGTGTGTGTGAAAAAGTGTTTTACAGTATTTGGTTCAGAATCTTTTTTTTCTAGATTTTCCTCCTTTAAAATTGGGTGCGATTTTTTTTCCGGAGGGTCTTATAGGGCGAAAAATACGGTAGATGCATTTTTTATGCTTGTGTGATCCATAAGTCAGTGTTAAGTAGCTTAACAAGAAAACAAACAAAGCAAAAACATATACCTCTGTAAATGGTCAAGTACAAGGATTGGACTGAAAATAAGTGAAAAAGAAGCCAGTGTCCAAAGAGGAAATTTGAAAGACCTTCAGAAAGCTTGGAGAACTGTTGTTGAGAACTTGCTCTAAACCACTTTAAAACTTACAAGAAAATCTGGGTCTTTGGAAGCAAA
>VURO01009380.1:6775-17510 GCA_015108175.1 Pelvicachromis taeniatus
TGTGTGTGTGTGTGCCTGCCTACTTGCTTTGTTTTTTTGCGTGCCTATATGTAGAGAGTTATACGTGAACTAAAACAATTGTCACTTTTAATGTAGCTCACAATAATAAATACGCAATGTGTCTAATAATTTGCACGTGTATTTTCATGTAATAAATACACCTTTTAGTCAAAATGTATTATTATTAAAACATACAGCAGTACAATAAAGCAACCATCCATTTTGCTGCCTTGCTGGTCGTATTGTACACAGCAGTGTTTTGGTAACGGATTAAAGAAGATTTTTTCACCTTTATTTGATAGAGCAGCACAGAAGAGTGAACAGGGGAAAACATGGAGCAAAGGGCCGCAGGTCAGACTCTAACACAGTCTGCTGCATGGTCACCTGCTCATCCTTAATTGATTTATTTTACTGAATTTTTTGTATTCACTGGTCTAAGCTGACTCATTCTTTTCGCTTCTGTCCACATTCCATATTGAAGAAGGAGATAAATTACTTTCTTCCAGCTAGTTGCTTCACTGGAAATTTAGTTTGCTTTATGACTTTTGCCATATACTGTAAATTCTCTCAAAGTTCAGGTTTTGCTTCTGGCACTTTATTAAGGACTTCACATTCTAACTAATACCAGAGGAGCTACTCTTTAATATTTAATTAGAGTTCAAGTGGAGTACCGGAGCTGTAGTACTATCAAGGTTATGCGCATGCATTTTCTTTACTGTGAGCAGCCATCTCCAAGTGCTAGCACTTTTGGGCATACAGATGTAAAGTCAAATAATTTGTTTTTGGTGCATTACAGCGAATATAGTCAGTGAAACAGATCTAATAATTTTTATGTGTTTGAAATTTTGTTTATTTAAAGACTTTCTCAAACTGGCATTTAATCATAACAACAGTGAATGAGCTACAAAAAACAAACAAAAAAGGATCACCCTATTTGGGTGTTGCAATTACATATTTAGCATTAAACATATGGCATCAAGGTGTGGAGTTGAAGGCGAAGAGTATCACACAACTGCACTCTGCTGTCACTGCTGTCACTGCAGACTATACATGAAAAACGTAATCTTCCCATTTTTAAGTGTTAGCATTTTGGCTGCTACCATGGGGCAAGATAATTGCATTAAAATTCTCCAAAAGACAATGACACCACAATCAGTGTAGCGAGGTCCAGTTCTGTGACTCCTGGCTATATCACCACCTATCCGTACATCCACCTGTCTGTTAAAGCAGCCTTGCCTCAACTTCAAGCGTTAATAAATTATAACGGGTGATATTTATATAAACTATACACCTCTGTAAAATTATTAGCTATTGAGATCAGTCGCTATGCATGATTGTTTCTGTGCTAAAGATTGTTATTTTATTATTTAGTCCATAAGGATTGACTCACTAGCTAGTCTCAAAAAGTCACTAAACGAATTGCAGTTTTTGGCACTTGGCTTTAGTTTTCAGACTGCAAATACTGGCACAAAATGTAAACAATATTAACTGTATCAGGTGCCAGCCCCATGGTAGACTGGTGCCCCTTTCTCAGGTGTAATCCCTTCTTTTGAACAGAGACAGGTATTGTGCAATTTGCTATTTCTGAGTGCACAGCAAAGCGTCAGGGCCACTGTGCTACAAGAATAAAGACACACAAATAAAGGCACATCGGCACCACTTTTGCTGAGAATAAACAGATGTGACAGAAATACCTTCTTGTTGCTTCTTCCATCAGTGCTTGCATTCACCAACAAGATTATTTTATTATCTGGCAATGAATTAATGTTTTAAAAGTACTGTCTTTTGCTTTCTTCCCAGTGCGGATGAAAGGTTTGATGCCACGTTCCACACCAACGTACTGGTGAATGCGTCGGGTAACTGCCAGTATATTCCCCCTGGCATCCTGAAGAGCACTTGTTACATCGATGTGCGTTGGTTTCCCTTCGATGTGCAGAAGTGCGATTTGAAGTTTGGCTCATGGACACACAACGGCTGGCTTCTGGACCTCCAGATGCTCGATGTGGACACATCCACTTATATACCAAATGGGGAGTGGGATCTTGTGGGTAAGGGGGCTTTTTTAATCAGAACATTGCAGAACATTGCACTATAAATGCTGCTTACATCAATCTGTCACCAAAGAGTGGGGTGTTACATCACAGTTTTTCTTAAATCAATATTTTGAATCTCTTTTAAGTAAATGAAAAGGTAAAATACTCGGAGATAAGCAGATGCTATACATTATATACATTTACACTGCCCGTTAATAGACTGACATGAGGCTTCGCCAACAAAATGGACTATAATGAATAGACTGGAAAAGGGAGACGTTTTGGAAGACCTCTCGAGTGTTTCCAGCTGGGACAGAGTAGAAGGAGATCCCAGTTCCAGGTCCACTGGGGTTTAGGTTAGTTTGAAATGGGTGTGAGACAGAACCAGATGGCATGCAAGAGAAACAGTTTGACACTTTGACATGAGTGTAGCCAAGCCATATGTGAGTGCAGCTAATCACTTCCCTAGAGCTCAAACTTAAGGTGAGAAAATTCTAAAATTCTGAAAAACTATGGCTACTTTCTAATTTACTTTTTTTTTTGCCAAACATTTAAATACAGAGTGAAATTAATGAGTCTGAAAGCTGATTTGACTCAGACTGATTCCAGTGGAAGGTTGAATTAATACAACTTTGCTCATTTAATTAATGAAGAGATAATAAAGGAATCTTTTGCTTCTTTCACGAGTCACAAAGAAAGAGAATTCCTTACATTTGAAAGTTAATTGTATAATTATTGTTATTAATTAATTTTATGTGAAAAGGGACCGTATAAAATATTAACATAAATGCTGCCATTCAATGCATTGTACCAGAGGTAGATAAACTGCATCTGTAGTCCCTTGGCAGGTCATAGAAATGTTTAAATGAAGTTCATTCTTTAGTTCAAAAACATATATCTGCATTTGTGTCCTTCAGGTGTGCCAGCCAAGCGTAATGAGTTATACTACGAGTGCTGTAAGGAGCCCTACCCTGATGTGACGTTTACAGTCACCATGCGCCGCAGGACTTTGTATTATGGACTAAATCTGCTCATCCCCTGTGTGCTGATCTCTGGCTTGGCCCTGCTGGTCTTCCTTTTACCTGCAGACTCAGGAGAAAAGATTTCTCTGGGTGAGAGGGACATGCTGAGCTCACATGTTATCTTACTGCAGATATGTATTGGTGTATATGTGAATAAGTAACAAAATAGAATTGATATCGACTTATATGGAATATTGGTCAAGGGAAGTAAAACAGAAAGAAAGTAACGTTTTTAGTAAAAGACATTCTTTAGGTTTTTAAATAAAGGAGAGTGTTCAACTTAATAAGAATACAAACACCCTGCACAGTACATCAAAACTTCAAGGTGCCCTCACATGCCTTACAAGCATATTTATCCACAATGAATTCCCTAATGAATTAATGCGTTTAAAGACACTTTAAAAAAAAACACAGAATGCATTCTGTCAGTGCAGAGCATTGATGAATAGCTAGCTGTCTGTGAGCAATCAGCAGCTACAAAGTAGAGGAGTTTTGAAGCCGTAACCTACCTTGAACATGTCAGAGAGGGCACCGTCTGACAAATGGTTGTAGTCATGAGAACGTAACTGATTACATACATAAGTAATTACAAGAATAATTTCATACGCCAGTGACCCTGATTGCATCATTATGTATATGCTCATGTTCTCTCTCGCTGTGTTTCTCTTGGTATCTGTCTCAAGGCATCACTGTGCTGCTTTCGCTAACTGTCTTCATGCTTCTGGTAGCTGAGATCATGCCTGCCACGTCAGACTCTGTTCCCCTCATTGGTGGGTTATATTTCTGTGTCTGTCTACATGTAACGTGTTTAAGCGTGCATGAATGTTGAATCATGAGGAGCAAATGAGATTGGTACGCCTTAGACAAAAAAGCATACCGATTATTTTGTTTAGCTGTACCTGATACTTACTGATTATACTTTTTTTTGTCTCTTGTGAAAAACTTTATTATGGCTTCTGAAAAATGAGTGACAGCAACAATAACAGGACAACTTACATTCATGTCACTTTATTAGTTACAATTTGTTAGTACTACTTCCAACTCATCTCAAAGGCGCTCTATTTGATTGAGTTCTGGTGGCTCTGGAGTACAATGTCATGTTAAAGAAACCAGGTTCAGATTATTTCAGCTTTGTGTCCTGGAAGCAGCCAGAAGAAGAGTACAATTTGTTTGTAAATGGAATGGACTTGATGTTCAGTTGGTACTAAAGGGCCCACAGTGTGCCACCACCATTACCAACACCTATATAAAACAGGATGAATTCATACTTTCATGGTATTTATGCTAAATTCTTGCCCTGTTATCCAAATGTTATAATATAAATCAAGACCCATGAGACCAGGCAACACTTTTTATTGCTCTGTTGGTATTGAGCCAAGTTTTGGTGAGTCCACGTAAATTGTAGACTCAGTTTCCCGGTCTCTTAAATAAAAACCAACATGGGTCAGACCAAGTTATATATCTTGTTTGGCTTAGTTCATTGTAATTGTGTTCTGATTAAGTCATAATTGTTCTTTAACGAATAACAATGTGGTTTGGGTCCACTGTATTTCTGGAATTACTGTACATCTTGTGTTTTTCTATTGACTCTACCTCCGTGTAGATATACACTTTCTAATATCAGTGTCCTTTCTAATTTCGTGCTTCTCTTCTTCTATATCCTTCGTTTCTGTTCTTTTCTTTTCTTCTTTTCTTTTCTTTTCTTTGAGGCCCTAACCTCTTCTCTTTTATCTTTTTTTTTATATCCTAAAAAATAATAATAAAACTCCACCTACACACTTATCATACCCCCTCCTTCATGGTTTCCTGAATAGAGTCTCTCTCCTATGTTTTTTGGTTTATTTACCTTTGTTCTCTGTTTTGTTACACTGTTTTTTACTGCTTTTATTCACCCAGCTTGAGTTCAAATGTGCATCTCTTCCCTTTAGCAAAATAGCGTATTGTAGATTGAGGAGAGTTGCTTTTCTTTTATAATAGAGTGTGAAAACAGCCTAGTTTATTCAGTCTTGTCTGTTTCTAAATGCTAATAATTATGTGCATCTAATAATAAAATGAGGAGTAATGGAAAAAACATGCCACAAGTTATAATATGATTGATCTCATACGTAACTCTGTGGAAGAAAACAATTAAGTCTTGTTTTTTTTGTGTGTGTGTGTGTGTGTGTGTGTGTACTAAACAGCTCAGTACTTTGCCAGCACCATGATGATTGTGGGAATGTCTGTGGTGGTTACAGTTATAGTCCTACAATTTCACCACCATGACCCTCACGGTGGGAAGATGCCTAAGTGGGTGAGTGACTGAAGGTTATATTAAAGGATAATCATCATGTTTGTGTTTGAATGAATACATTAACCGTGCCTGTGTGTTGATTTCCCTTTCTTCTTTCAGATTCGGGTGGTTCTGTTAAATTGGTGCGCCTGGTTTCTCCGTATGAAACAACCTGGCGATGAGCGCAAGCGGCCGGGTTACAAATATCATCACACCTCCCACCACCACTCCAGCACCAGCTCCATAGAGATGGGAACAGTACCGAGCCTTACTGTGCCGATGTCACAGACGTCCTGCCCACCATCAGGCACCTCCAATGGTTCCATGAGCCTCTACTTTGGCAGTTACCATCCTATAGAAAGTCCACACTGTCCACCTTCTAGTGACTCTGGGGTAACACTTGGGGGACGTGTCCACAGCTCCCCCAGTGATGAGGCTGAGCCACATGTTAGCAGTGGTATTGTAGGCCTGGGGATGGGAGTGGGCCTCCCCCCACCAGAGATCCAACGTATTTTGGAGGAGGTGTCGTACATAGCTCAGAGGTTCCGGGACCAGGATGAGGCTGAGGCAATCTGCAGCGAGTGGAAGTTTGCGGCGGCAGTTGTGGACCGGCTGTGTCTGGTGGCGTTTTCTCTCTTCTCAATCATTTGTACCTTCACAATCCTGTTGTCTGCACCCAACTTTATAGAGGCTGTTTCTAAGGACTTTACATAATAACCACAGGAGAGAATGAATGAAGAAGGTGTAACAGGGAGAGAGCGAGTGTAAGAGAAAGAACAGTGGAAAGGGCAGAAATGTATGTGGTCCCAAACCAACTGAATCTACTGAATAGGAGGTGAGCTTTGCAGGGTTTAATGAGAAAAAATTACTTCAAAAATGTGGTGCAAATAACTGCAAAGCACCTGTATCATGCCACATCACAAAGGTCAGGAAACAAAATGGTTTTATTCTTTCTGTCTTGATGTAAGAAATAGATCGGTCTTATCGAAAAAACAAAACAGAAAAACACAAACAAAAACTCAGAACACAGAAAATCAGTGAGAAAGTGAATTACAGCATTGTATACATTTTTGTTTTTTACATTAAGATATAAGTAACAGGAATATACTAGTAATTGTCTTTACTCTGAAACTAGTGTAAATAAAATTGCTGTCCATTAAAATCAGCTCTCTAATGACACAAACACCACCACAGTCCTCTTTGTTAAATATTGTTCTCCTGTATGCATAAGTCCACTTGCTCCACCTCAGTCTGCGTTCATACACCCGTTGTTTACCTTTAAAGCTAATAAAGGAAGTCACACATTACTTCTGATACTGTACCATCCTTGTAACAATGTTTAGCCTAGTTACTGAAATGAGATGTTTCACTGTGAATCCTATTGTTTTCTTATTCGTGTAGATCAACAGAGCACTGAACAAAACTTTATTGCTTTGACACAAGTAGCACATGTTCTTTATTCATCAGTTTAGGAACTTCTCACTTTGTCTTGCCTGTTCATTTTGAACTATAGAATCTGTAATGTAATAAGAGCTGTTTGGGACAGTAAGTAATAATGTTTATGAAATATCCAGTGTATTGTGTTGAGAGCACTGTGTTGACTGCTAATTATGGTTGTTGACCAGTAAAAAAAAAAAGATGAACTGGTGTCTTTTCTTTTTCGAGTACTGTAAAATATCACATGTACAGTAAATCGTTTAACCAAGTGCTCTGACGTGACATGTGCTTAATATTCATTTAACTGTTGAAAACCGGTCACGTAGTTGCACCAGTTTAAAAAAAACAAGCAGTCACTTAAGAGCTGTTAAAAAGTTTGCACTTGTTGTTTTCTAAGGATGAAGAACAATGTGACCATTGAACCTTTGATACTGCTGACACTTGCTGGAGGCTCAATTGCAAACAGAAAATGCCATAACCTCATTTGTCACCATATCACCAAAGAATATAGTGTTGATTCAGGCCATGATCCCAGTGTGAGTTTTCCCGAAGGAGCTGAGGAACTGAAAGAAACTGAAAGTTGTAAATGTTTACTTCAACCTCCACCTCCCACCGTTACATCATAGTTACAGTCTTTATCTCTTTCATTCTGCCTAAGTGTGAGTTTTTTGCTTTCTGTGTTAATAAAAGACTATTTATTCTCCGTATAACAGGCTCTGCATAAATCTGTGGGGATATAATGTGGAAGGAGGCAAATGTGTGGCTTTGTTGCCATGTGAGAGACTACAGAGTCTACACATAAAACACAATCACATCTAATCCCTATTAGTCTATTGTTGTGATTTTTTGAATTTATTGAATACTTTTATTCACGGAATGATCCCAAACAACAAATAATAATTGAGAATTGCTGTAAAAACCATCTACACACATCCAGTATAGTTGTCTGCTGTTTTACTGCAAGCTGCCAAATTAAGACAAAAATATAAACTCTATGTTTTCAGTGCAACATTTACTTTTCAAACCGCAACATTACAAGAAGAATTTAGCTTAGTGCTTTGATATACTCACTATGCCATATTTTTAATGGCCCAGGATTTCCATACAGTGACAAGTCAAAAAGAAAAGAAATTCTATGTTTAGCAAGAGTCTTAGCATTCGGACACATCAAACAGTCCACGGATAGTACTGGACTAGGCAAATACAGTGTAACATTTTATTCAAGGATCTGTATACTCCTCTCTCTTTTCAGTAAAGCTTTGGTTTTCTTAGATAGTGGCATAAAATTGTCTTTGGTCCCAGATAAGGAAGGGGAATAAAAAATTGAATGCGGGAGGAAATTAAATATAAATCTGAGCTAAAACCATGACCAAGAATTTGGGGCATGTTTTCCTTCTGTGATTTAGGAAACATGCTCTGATTTCTTTCTTCCTCTTTTCTTTTTTTTTTTCTTTTGTGAGACCAACAAAGACATTCTCTAAAGTCCCAACTGTTTGATGTTTTGTGGATAAACTCCAAATGATAGGACTGAGCCAAGATTTCAGGAAGAATGATTGGTGCATTTAAGTCTTGAAGAGATTTTACTGTTGTACGTATGCAGACAGGATACTGTTAAAACCAGTTTACAAGTGCCCATTTTCTTCTGCAACCACCGTTTTCCTAAACTCAAACATAACCTACTTGTGTTAAAGGTAAAACTTTAAGTATTATAATTTGAAATTAAATTTTTTTGGCACCATCCTAATTCATGTGGCTACACTAATTAAAAATAAAACCTTTCTTCAGGATTTGTTTGACGAGAAGGCAGGTAAATCTTTTGAAATATAGCTTAGAAATTAGGAGGGAATTTTATTTTGCAGAGGTGGACGTGACAAAATAAACCTTTTGGTTGAAGGGTTAGACTGAAAAAAATACCATACTGCACAGTTATATGTCTCTTATTATGAAAAAAAAAACTATACTGATGTAGTTGTTATGTATAGATGATGCCACAGACTGAAATGTATACGTCCTATTTATTTATTATTTATTTTTTATAAAAATGAACAACTCTAAAGATTCCTTCTTCTGTTGTATTATATAACTGTGGTCAGTCTCACTCTCTCGCTTGTGTTTTCTTATTAATAACTTCAGTGTTATAAAGTTTATCAAAATCACACCACACAGTCAAAGTAACAAAAGTTAATCTCAACTTACAGTTGGGGCAAATAATAATAATCTGAAATGTGAAACTTCAGAATTTGTTTGTTTGCTGTTAAGTTTCTCTCCATTAAAATGAAACTTCCATAAAAATTATACACAGTTAATTTCTTTGTAAGTAAACAAACTTACAAATTCAGTAGGGGATATAATAAATATTTGCCCCACTGTAGGTCAGAAGGGTCAGTAGCGATCTATGGCCCCCATTTGCCTGTACGCACTCTCGACAACACCTGGTCGTGTCCCTGTTGAGACATGGGATGGTGTCCTGGGGATCTCCTCCTAGACCTAAATTAGCTCCTGGACATTACTTGGCACTATTTTGTGGCTGAGATGAACCAATACACAACACCCTAGAAGTTCTCAGATCAAGGCAACAATGCCATGAGGGCCAGTGCCTTTGCCATCCAGGAACTGCCAACACAATTTGGCACGTGAGGGCTCACATGAGCCCAGAGAACCAACTTAAGAGCTGATGGATCTGAGGATTTCTGCCTGGGATGTAACAGCAGCCAGGATATTGTTGTCTAATATGTGGAGATCTGTGTGACCCTAGGGGAGGATATACCTCCCCAAAGGTATCATCACCATCATTGACTAATTGCCAAATCAGTTATGCTGGATGATGATGCATGTAACATTTACAATTGCATCCCCAGGCTCTTTCACATCGGTCACATATGTTCAGTCTGAACCTGCCTTAATCTATGAAGAGACTAGTGTGCCAGTGGCAGACCTGCCAGTTTTGGTGTTTTGTGGCAAATGGAAATCAATCTGCTTGTTGCTGGACTAAAGCCTCTCATATGATACACTGGCAGTGCTCCTCCTGTTCCTCCTTTGCCCCGTCCAAAAACATTGAAGATGCCCTGAGGACTATGCCATCCTGGAGGAGCTGGACTACCTGTGCAGTCTGAATGGGCTGCAGATGTTATTTCATTCTACCCGCAGTGACAAGGACACTAGCAAAAATAGTAGACGAAAAGCAGTCAGGAGAAATAATGCTTAAGTGGCAACCACTTGCAAAACCATTCCTTTTTGGGGAGATTAGTTGTTGTTGTCCTGCCAGTGCGCCTGTTGTGACTTTAATTTAGACAAAAGCAGGTGAAATAGATTCACACTGGTTTATGCTTCCTGACTGGACAGCGAGATGTCCCTGAAATTGAACTGTTTTTCTGTTGTGCAGTGATGATTAAAGATTTCCTTAATTTTCGCAGTGTATTTCAATGTGTGCTATTCACTGAGACAATAACAAATGTTTTCTTATAATATATTTTGGCCTGTAACTAATGTCATGCCACCGGCCACCAAGATAATGCTAATAGGTATGGTAATGTTGTAACATAACCACATTTCTCACCAGGGACATAAAGTTATTTTACATAAGACTGTTTTGGTTACCCCTCGAGTGAATTCAGTGGAAATTAAATACTGTGTAAACAAAACTGTGAAAAACAAGACATAAAAAAGTATTTTGGACTAAATATATTTCAATAACAGCAATAAATGCTAAGTAAAAATGTCATGGAGTACTAATAAGAATTACTGCAGATGCCTTCCTGTGTGGGAGAACTTACTTCTGATCATAAAAAGGCGCAACATCTATTATTCACGTCTATTATTGAATGTTTATTCTTGTGCATACATTATTTGTGTGTGTGTGTGTGTGTGTGTGTGTGTGTGTGTGTGTGTGTGGAGAACATGTTGAGACACTAAAGTACTATACTGAGATATGCCTGCTGCACTGCGTTAGCATTCAAATGACTTATTAAAGGGGC
>VURO01009380.1:44885-55671 GCA_015108175.1 Pelvicachromis taeniatus
GCCTTTCCTTTTAAAAAAAAGGGGGACCCCCCCCCCCCCCCCCCCGCCCCAACACTACACTGATCGGGTCTTCATGTACTGACTTGCTGGTCGTTTACATTATATTCATGTGAGTGAGCGCATCAACATTTTTAGCTATGACTGGAACGTGCAGCCTGGGATCATATCTGCCTGCACAACGGATGGAAGTTGAGTGAGAGATCAATAGCTGAAAACAGTTAATAGTGATTAGTGTCAAACTCTGTGAAGAAAATGATCACAGTAATCTAATCGGATTCACAAAGACGTGCGTCAGTAATGTGTCAGATCAGTTGCTTAATTTTCAGGGGGTGTTACAACACTTAACCAGCAAAAGTTTACTGAAGGTTTCCAGGAACGTATTAAGCCTGCCGTAGGGTGGTGACGACAAGACCAAACGTGCGGAAGGTGTTCCAAGTGTCGGGCTGTTTAGATGCCTCTTTTGTGCAGACAAAAAGGGTTGCTCAGGCTGAAATGGAAAAAACAAGAAGGGGGGGGGAGAATAATCTTCTTTAAAAACTGTTATAAACTTTGTGAAAAAAGTGGGGCAGAGCCCCTTACTACATAACAAACTGCTTTGTGGCATGTGATATTTATCCACACACACACACACAGAGCATTGCTATGGGAACATCCCTGCAAGTACCTGCCCCCTTGCTTATTATGTTGCTATAGTAGCCATCCCAGAATAGTCTTTTTTTTCCTTTTTTTGAGTCACTCCCTCGTGTTTGTGAGTCATAGCTTGCAGTGGAAACCACAACTCGATCTGTCTCTTATTCCCCTTTTTTCCTGACATTCTCTTCTCTACCAGAGGAACAGCTTGCCATTTTGAATCATCAGCATATGCTCGTGTGTGCCCTGTAAGTCAGTGTGTGCATGCAAGGGAGCAGGAACCGAGGGGAATTCCAAAAAGATTGCCAATAGATGAGTTACTATGGTGATAGCAAATAACAGGCAGCATGACCTGTGTGTTGCAAGATAGTTTATCTCGAGTACTGCACATTCATGAGCTGCCAGTGATTTCTTTGTAGTTTTAATCTCCTCATGGATACACTCTGCTCTCAATAATTATTTGAGATCCACTTTGTTTTGAGAAGTTGCAGCTTGTAGTCAGTATACTTACAGCGCTCTAGGGCTAGGGTAGCACAGAATTGCATATGTGGTAATACATTGCATCTGACATAACAAATGATGCACGTGGTAATTAAGTTATGGGGAAAC
Source organism: Pelvicachromis taeniatus (assembly GCA_015108175.1). Taxonomy (NCBI): domain Eukaryota; kingdom Metazoa; phylum Chordata; class Actinopteri; order Cichliformes; family Cichlidae; genus Pelvicachromis; species Pelvicachromis taeniatus. The sequence continues at coordinate 46,125 of VURO01009380.1, forward strand.
TTCTTAATGATGGGGTGATCACTTTTCATTCCGTAGGCTAATTTGCCAACAAGATTAAATTCAATTATCTGTGCTAATTAAATTGGTTAAATAGGTTTTTAAACAGGACTTTACCCAGTACTCAAGTTGCAAAGCAATTTGAAAGGTGAGGAATTACATTTTACTTTTATTACGAGGACTTAAACTTTCCTAGCTTGAACAGTCTGAACACAGTTGAAGACAGTAGAGTGATTTTAATCTTGTTGAATTGCAGATAGATAAGCATTAGAATAAGGCATGCACACCTTCTTTACAGATGTAACAGCAGGCATTACCCCAGTATTAAAATATTCCCTTACAAGTACATGGTTTGTATGTCAAATTTCTTACCATCACGACACTGTGAAGGCTAACTGCAGAGCATTATCATGAATGTACAACCCCCTTAGCTTTATGACAGTTTAGCAGGAGCTTCCACTCACTGCTTACATTTTTATTTGCTCATACTGCTGTCACAGTGTCATTTTCAACAACAGCAGGCATCTGTTTTCTCTGAAAATGCATTCCACATTACCTGCTCATCAAGTGACAGCCAGACACACACATCTGTAGCCGGTCTGCAGCTCCGCTACCATGGAACATTTAACAGCTAAGCACAAAACTTAAAAGATGAAAATTTGTGCTTTATACCCAAAGTTCAAATGCAACCCTAATTCTTAAAATGTTGGGATGCTGTGTGAAATCTAAATAAAAACAAAATGCAATGACTGTAAAGTCTCATAAACAAATAGTTTTTTTTTCACAATATTAATTAGCTCATTTATGACCCCCAGTTAACAAAAGACTGGAAAAGTAAGTGGCACAGCTGGAGGAATGTTTTGCAACTAGGTTAATTGGCAAAAGGTCAGTGAGATGACCTTAGAGAGGCAGAATTTCTCACAAATAAAGAAGGTCAGCAATATGCAAAAAAATGTCCAAAACTAATAATGTTCATCAAAAATCACAAAGTATTTGAAAAGCTCATCTATGACGGTACATAACATAGCATTTCTGCTGATGTTATGTATGTTGTTCACGAGGCAGCAAAAGGCATGTGATCCTTGTGCCCTTAAGCAGCAGGCATGATTCTGTCATGCAAATCAGTGAATGGGCTCAAGAATACATCCAGAAATTATTTTCTGTGCACAGATTTCACTGTCCCACCCACAAATGCAGGCTAAAGCTCTGTCATGCAAAGAAGAAGCCATAATTGAACGCAATCCTGAAACATCGCCACCTTCTCTGAGCCAAAGCTCATTCAAAATGGACTGAGGAAAAGTGGAAAAATGAATTGAAATGAGAAAACATGGACATCGCATGCTCTCGACTAAAAGAAGAGAAACTGTCATTTGGCTTGTCAATCATTACTCAATTCAAAAGCCTGTATCTCTGCTGGTATGGGCATACATCAGTGCCTATGGAATTGGCAGCTTGCACATCTGGAAAAGGCACCATCAATGCTGAAAGTTACATACAGGCTTTAGAGCAACATATACTCCCATCCAAGCGTCGTCTTTTTCGGAAAAGACCCTCCATATTTTACCAAGGCAATGCTAAACTGCATACTGCAGCTATTAAAACAGAATAGCTTTATAGTTGAAGAATCAGGCTGCTGAACTGTCATGCGTGCATTTCTCAATGACACTGAAAAATTAGTTCATGCATTTATTACGTCTAGGCTGGACTACTGTAATTTGTTATTATCAGGACGTCCTAAAAACTCCATGATAATCCTTCAGTTAATCCAAAATGCTGCAGCAAGAGTCCTGACAGGGACTAGAAAGAGAGTGCATATTTCTCCTATATTGGCTTCACTTCACTGGCTCCCTGTTAAATCCGGAATTGAATTAAAATCCTGCTCCTCACATACAAGGTCTTGAATAATCAGGCCCCATCTTCTCTTAATGACCTAATAGTGCCGTATCACCTCATTAGAACTCTTCGCTCTCAGATTGCTTTTAATATTAGGCTTAAAACTTTCCTTTTAGCTAAAGCATATAAGTTAAGGCTGGATCAGGTGACCCTGAATCCTCCCTTAGTCACGTTGCAATAGGTCTAGGCTAGCTTCTTCTTTAGTCACCTTTTTCACTCATTATGTGTCTAAACATGTCTCTGTATTTAATTATTTATGATTATTAGTCTCTATCTCTCTTCCACAGCATGTCTTTGTCCTGTCCTGTCATTAAGGGCTGCTTATCTTGCAGATGATTATGGACTTCTGTTAAGAGTTACAGTGCCATGACAAGGTATTTTCGCCCTTACCTATTTTTATTTTTTGTCATAATTACATTTTTCAGATCATCAAACAAATTTTAATATTAGACAAAGATAACCCGAGTAAATACAAAATGCTGTTTTTCATTTATTAAATTGGAAAATGTTATCCAAACCCACCTGGCCCTATGTGGAAAAATAATTGCCCCTTAAAGCTAATAACTGGTTCTGCCACCCTTGGCGCCAAGAGCTGCAATGTTTGCAATAACTGGCGGTGAGTCTTTCACGTCACTTTGGAGGAATTTTAACTCAATCTTCTTTGAAGAATTGTTCTTATTTAACCAGTTTGGAGGGTTTTCGATCACAAATGCTCCATTTAAGATCAGGCAGAAGTATCCATGTTTGCTGAATCTCTGTGCAAATGAGGCCTGCTGTTCATTAGATGTTCTTTTGTAACTTTCTGGATGAGTCATTCATGTGCCCCGCGAGTAATTTTGGTAGGATAGCCACTCCTAGGAAGGTTCATCAATGTTCCCAGTTTTCTCCATTTCTGGATAATGGCCCTCTCAGTGATCCCAAAGTCCAAAAGCCTAATAAATGGCTTTGTAAGTCTTTCCAGACTGATAGATGTCAGCCAGTACCTTGTTGATCTGTTCTTGAGTTTCTTTAGATTGTGGCATGATGGATGTGTTTTTTCCCAAAACTTTTAGCCAACTTCACATTGTCAAACAGGTTCTATTAAAATAATTTCTTGATTCAACAGGTGTGGCGGTAATCACGCCTGAGTTTGGCAAGTGAAACTGTATTCAGCTTTTTAAAAAATGTGGTTAATTCATTCTCATTCTGCAGCGTTCAGGATGCTGCTGACTCAGTTGTTATGTCAGTAAAGAAAAAACATTAAAAATAGTTATGGTAAGGAAAATTATGCAGTGCAATTAGATGTTACTTCATTATGTAAAATAATTGTGGTTATTTGCATGACATCTTATTAAACTTTTTGCTTTGGCTGATACTGAAAAAAAAAAAAAAACGCATTCTGGTGGGATTTCATAAGTTCAAAGCTCCGTATTTTCAGTTCATGTTAAGAAGCTAAAATTCCCAGTCTGATCACTCAGCCCGATTCACGTTCATCTAGAGTTAAATCTGCAGCAATTCTAGCGGATCCTCTGCAGCTAAGCTTGCCGCACTTGCACCAACACAAAAAGCTTTATCATGAGTTGCATCACATTCCTGTAAGCATAAGGTGATGATTCCTCCCTTCAGCTCATGTGGCAGTAGTCCACATGTGAGTAAAGTGTATGTGTGGAATTCAGCTGAGGGGGCGGAGCCTGTTTCCATTTTTCCTGATAGCGTGATATGTTTAGCTTTGATTTTTATATCAGCATAAGCCGTTTGTACGGAAGTTCATTCAGTCCACTATAATGAACCTTATACAATAATAAAAAAATAAAATAAAAAACCCCTCAGTCTCTTTGGTTAGGTAAATCTCTCTTGTTGTTCACATGTTGGTGATTATCGGCTTACTGTTTCCTGTCTTGCAACTTTCAGCCTTTCGCAGGCTCTATGCTCTCTATCAGCCATCAGCGGCCCTGAGCCTTCATGCAGGCTCTTTTCTTTCGTGCCTTTTGCAACCCTTTCCTGTCTCCTATCATCTTCTTTTCTGCAGGATGGTCTCCATCGCCCCTGAGCCGGCAGCCTCTCCTCTCTGCCCGTCTATCTCTCCTGTCTCCTTTGCCAGCTCTCAGCCTTATCACTAACTCTCTGTCTCTCTCCTGTCGTACATCAGCTCAGAGCCTATCAAACGCTCTCAATCTCTGTCGTAGCTCTAGTCTGTCCTCATGCCTTGTTACGATTTCTCTCCACCCTCTTGGCCTCCGTTGGCCTTCTGTCCTTGTCGCAGGCTCAATTTCTTCTTTTCATGGAATGGTGACGTTCTTTAGCTGTGCAATGGTATACAGTTCTTTTAGATTTGGTGGGTGTTTTCCTTAAAGGAGTTCTTACTTCAATTTGATTTGCTTTCAGAATCAAACCATAAAAAAAGAGAAAGCATCCTAAATAAGTAAATAAAAAGAAACTGGCAGCAGCTGTAAGGAACATAAGACAGGTCACTGTTTGTTCTGATTGTTTTTGCAGTTATTTTGACTTATCTTCTACAATAGTGCATTCATTCACCAAAAACACAAGTGGAATTTGTGGCAAATTTCTTTTGACATTCTCCGCTACTGACAATGCCTCTTTGACAATGTTTATCTCACTCTGTCTTCAGCATTGGCTGGCAAAACACTCGACACAACATCGACAATGTTGCATTGTGTAAAAAAATCTAATGAAGTTACAAAGAACTTCTATTTGCTCCTTTTCTGTGTATTGGCCGCCTGCTTTTGATAAGCTCTCTGCATGCAAACCAGACTTTTAAAATGCTTTTAGAGCAAACTTTTCAAGAAAGCAAAACTAAAGAAAGTAACATTGTTGTCACATAGATGCTTTGAATTTCTTTTTTTCTTTTGGTTTATGTAGATCATATTTTTTTCTGGGATTACTGCCAGAGATGATTAGTCATTACATTGAATCGTCCATCCATCCATTCATCCCTTAACTCATCCGTCTTCTTCCACTTATTTAACAGAAGCCTTTTGGCAATGTCGCTAGAAATAAAATCAAACATTGAGTTATATTTACTTAAATTTGCTCTGGAATAGACATTTATCGAATCTTGAAAATCATCTCAATGACTACAAACAAGCTACTTGCAGTACACTGCCGGCACGGTCTGAATGTAAGAAAATAGTTTCCTTTGATATTTGTGATTTTTTTTACAGGTATAATATAAAAATCTTCTCTTTTTCTATCATGTACTAAATTTTATTTGCAGCTTTCAAAGACATTTTATCGTCCATTCAGTGTTCAAACCTGATATGTGGTTGGAAATCATTGATTCAGATCAGTCCATTTTGTATGATTAAGCCTGTGTTGCACAATCAGATGTTCTACTCACACCCATCTGGCTGTCTTAGCTATAGGCAGGCCCAAACAGCTGCTGAAAGAAATTTGATAGATTCAGAGTTATTTTGTCTGGTCGTTATGTTACTTTTATTCAGTCACATCACAAGTTACAGTTAGGCCAGTGGCATGTGACTTCCCTTATCCTGCGGGAGAAATTATTCATAACATGCACACAAGCAATCACACGCAGACACACACGCACGCGCACACACACACACACACACACACACACACACACACACACACACACACACACACACACACACACACACACACACACACACACACATTTATTCAACCGTCCATCCCAATCTAATCCTCTGATTTTACTCCTCTCTGCAGTCTGAGCTGCCCATGTTTTCATTGTAGTCATGGGCTGTGACTCATCGTGCGTCTGAGCCAAGCTATTTGCGCTGGTTCACACTGGCTGACACACCTAGAGCCAGGAAACACACCCATTCCCACATATCCTTGTATTCAAGTGAGTGACCTGCAACAAAACAGTGATACACAGAGGACATTCACTTTGCAAGAGCATGGAAGATGTTTAGTACATTTCACAACTATCCATTTTGTACAGCCCACGTTTGAGTTGTCCCAGACTAACTGACTGTTCTGCTTATCTTTGTCTCCCTCTGACCTGCTGAGTTCATTTAGAATAAACGTAGATATGTTTATAAGAAACATCTTTATATGTGAACACCGGTATTATAGAATAACATCATGAGTATTTGAAATAATAACCAATGGCATGATTTACTGTTGAGTTATTGTAACTGTAAACATTTAACTCCTGCTGAAAAGCTTTTGAGCAGCGTATCGCTTTTGACAGGAGTAATGGTGATTGCTAGCAGACACATAACAGGAGTTGTCTGTCTGGAATCAGCATTTTCTGGTAGCTTAGACTGTTCTTTAAAGGCCACACCCCATTGGCAAAAAAGGCAAACAAATAGGCGCAGTACTTGGAAAGTGTGTGAAATCATAATCTGTTAAAACAGTTAAAACATTAAATTCTGTAGATTTTCTGTAGAAAATACCATAAGCACCAGATGATTGTTTTAGCAATTGTGTACTCATTCACACAATACACTTTAAGTGCTAAAGTAACATTTTTCTTTTTGAAACTATTAAAAAAAAACTATTTTGAAGCTTCCCCTGAACATTTTTAGACACTGTTCCACCCCAAAGAGTAAAGCAGTACCCCCACTTTATACACAGTTCTTTGGGATCTCGGCATAACTTGCACATGGTTGGTATTATTTCTCCACTTTTATCTCAGTGTGCGCACAATTACAGACATCTACACACGTCCGCGCGCACACAGCGCGCCTTCTTTTTTGTGGGAAAGCTGCACCCTATTTTCACAACAAAACAAAATCTGAGATCTCTTGACTCAAGGTGGTCTAATGTAGTAACATTAAAATATTAGTGTGCGCACGCACATGCACAAGCGTGTGAGTACCACTCCCGGTTCACTCCCCACAAAAACAACACAGTAACTTCCTCTGTATGTAATCTATTCCTTGCATGTTGCCTGCTACTTCATCTTGCTGAGCATGGGTGTGACATATTGAGAAGGACACTGCAGGAATTTCAAAGACACTAGACACTGGTGTGAGAAGTGGAGGCACACATGTGTACACTTAAAACACACATGTGTATCCATAACCCACATATGAATTCCATTTTCAAAACTGGATGCACACATATCCTTCACCAGTAATCTCTTTTTATATGTAATGCACATCAGCAGTTGTAAAAAATGTATATACCCCCACTCCCCCCAAAAAACCCAAAACAAAAAATAAAACAACAAAATAACTATAGACAGCTATGGATAAATGGTAAAAGCAGCTAAAAGTAATGGATAAGTTATGGTAAATGTTAGCTTGTGGTGATAGCTACTATGCAGACTTCAAGAAACCAGCATAAAAGTTTAAAATTGTGCTCTGCTAAACACTGTAGTAACAGCGTTCACACTTGCGTTAGTATTGCTAGAAACGCCTAAATGAACACTTTTCAAAACGCGTCCTTGAGGGGAGTACTTAAGTTCATTTAACAAAGCTGATGGTGTACACCGGGAACAAAAATGCATGGGAATACCTCTTTTTAAAACACACTGTTAGTCACGGTTTATCAGATGTTCTAATCTATAAGCCTGCTGGTGACACAGCTATACCCATAATCCCAGTATGATTTGTCAGAGGCACCGCCCAGTGACTCTCGTAACAACTTATCATGCCATCGCTTTGCGTGTCTCCATACCACATCGAAGCATTTTATAGCTATGATCATTTAGAATGTTTTTTTGCTTTAATTCATAACGTTCAGTGTTTGGCTCTGCAATACTTTTAAAACAGTGGGATGTAAGAGACAAACTCTTTGACATTAAGCCAGGACTTTAAGCTTAAGATTAAAAGTTTCAAACTATAAATAAACTTTCATGTGACACACACAACACACAGCATGTTACTGGTGTGGTATTCACGCAGACAATTACAGAGACGACTACTGCAATTACAGTTTTCTGCTTATGAAAGTAAGTAAAAAAAAAAAAAAAGACCTGTGTAAAGCACACTTTGAAAATTTGGAATACATTTTAATGCCCAAATTAAATGCAAAAATTGTTTAATATAAATTATACAACTACTGCAGTTCACTAGCACAGGGTGGGCCCGGTTAAAGCAACAGACTTCTGTAAATCCTGTCTTGTAAATAGACACTTTGCCTTTTGTGTTTAACTAAAGGCCGTACTCCCGAACCATTTTGGTAATGATAGCTTTGTGTCAGTTTATGTGCGGCGGTGTAAATGTTTTAATAACATGTTGATGTCATTGTGTGTCATGATAACCATTTTGTGGCATGCATGTCTTCTTCTCTGTGTGCTTCATTGTTGTACTGCACTGTAAAACAAAAACTGAACTGGGCAAAAAACAGTTTTAAGCAGAAAAATCTCGACAAAAACAGTAGAAGTGTCTTGCCTGAATAATTTGCTACATAGTGCTGATTACATGCGAAGAAAAACTGTTTGAAAGTCTGACTTTTTCTCAAGCAGAGCTCACTTTTCCTGTTGCATGTCATTGCAGCCCTCTTTGTGAAGCAGTGGGTGGTCCCATGAACGCAAAGGACCACTCCCCGTACGCAGGTCCCCTCCCCTGGATGCCCCTCCCTCTGCTAACCAGGAGCCCAGCCCAGCTCCCTGTCCAACCACTCTGCTCAGCTCAGAGGAGCAGCCACTCAGAAAAAAAAAGAGGTTAAAATCAACTCAGAGCGGAGGAGGGAGGGAGAGAGAGGGGGCAGAAAACGCCCTGGAAATCTGGTTGATCGAGAAATCGAAAAAGACTGACAGAGCCCTAGCAGACTGCGAAGGCGTGACAGTGTGAAAGTGTTTTTCTTGGAGTGAGGAGACAGGGAGAAGTTTTCAAGGATGCTCAAGCAGGCGTGAGGCTTCTAGGGCGCTAAGGTTGCGCACAGGTAAAGCTGAACTTTTTAAAATTTTCTTTAACTGAAGTTGAAAGTTTTTTTCTTATTTTGAAACTGCTCTTTCAGTTTGTCAACTTCAACAATTGTGCTGCAAGACAACAAATCAGTTGTTCCAACTTGGCCAGAGTTTAAATAACTAACTTGCAGAGGTATCGCAGTTATCTGTCCAGCATTCCTGTTCATGACACCAGGCACTTGCAGTGACTGTGTGTATTAGTGTAAGATTGTTATGAGTTGTTTTATATGACTAGAAAAGTTGTCTCAGTGACTTCTTATTGTGTTTGCATAGGGGCATCTTGGCTAAACATGGTTATTTGTTTTCACTGTAAATATGTAAAGTGGCAGAAAACTTTGTGTGAAAACATTCATACATGTTAAATATTTAATTAAAATAGAGCAGGACAAGAGATGTGGGTGTGGGTACACACCCACCACATGAATGCAGACTAGATTGTAGTTGTGCAGTTTACTAAGATGCATGTAAGTAATTCATGGCTATATAGTTTATTGCCTTTAGATGATTTTGCTCCTTCTTAGAGATAACAAATAAGAATTGCTACATTTGTGTAGTTATTTGACCATTGTGCAGTGTGGATGTACTTTGCATAGTGAGTGGGACTTTTTCTTTTTTACATGACTGCCATAACCCACACATTCGAGTCACGTTAAATCAACGAGGTGCCGGAGTGATAAGATTGTTGACAGTGTTTATGTTATCATTCAGATGTCTGTCTTATCTATCCAATGTCCTTTGCCAAGACATGGAAGTTTAAAAAGTTAGTACTACTTCCCTGTGAGAGTGTACAGCAACAGCTTAGGGTGTGGATCC
>VURO01009380.1:57680-110830 GCA_015108175.1 Pelvicachromis taeniatus
GTGTGGTGGTGTGTGGTGGTGTTGTGGGGGGTGGTGGGGGGTGGGGTAGGGGGGGGGTGGGGGGGGGGGGGGGGGTGTTCAGTAAGCTGAAAGAAAGCATGGTGATTTCAAACAAACTATAGCGTATCCTTTTCACACTTGGCTTTCATTAAGAAACCAAACTGGGCTCTCAAACATCTTAAAATGTTCCAGCAGACTCCTTAAATTCACACCCTGGAAATTTGTTGGATAAAATAATGCAAAATATAGAGTGAAAAGATTTTAGATGAGGAACATTTTGCTTCCCCAAAGTTACAAATAAAAATGTAACCATAGTGTGCAATTTCAGAAAGTCTTTCTAGGCAATCCACCCAGCAGCCACGCCCTTCTCACTCACCCACTGCTGGTTTGGAATGCTTCAATGTGTACTCAGTATTCTCGGTGGAGTGCCTATCATCAGCTTGCCTTCTTATTGAGAAACAGTTATTTTAAATTTACGATGAAATAGTCAAGACAAGTCACAAATAATTCTGTGGCAACCACGCACCTGCATGCACTTCAGACTTGTTCACTGCAGATTTCAGCTATGTGGGATCTTTCCAAGCATAGAGCTCAAAAAGGGCGTGAATCATTTCTGTCTGATAAAGCAATAACTTGCAGCAGTACTCTTCCAAACATCTCCTATATAAAAATATCAAAAGCCATCTGTTACTATTCACTACTTGGAGATACGTTCCCTAAATGTCAGGGCAACCATGCTTGGAATGTAAATTGAGAAATACATTCAACATAGTTTTTCTTTATCTGGCACAAGATATTTGAGGATGGAACTCTTCACCATCCAACAGTCTCTCTTGCTTTAAACAATTGCACTACTCTCCTGTGGTCTAAACAGAAGTGTGAATTGAAAGTACAACCCTGATGCTCTGTTTATGCTTCAAGTTGTTACAGCAAAGGAAGTCTCACATCTATCTATACATTCTGCTGCTATGGTTGCCACCTAGCTCCTCCTGGTAACCTTGTCGCCTGTTCCGTGAATGGACTTGTATTTGTTCTCATTCAAGCAGCAGCTGAAAATATCACCATGTTTAGCTAAGCGTGGCAATTATATGGCATGACCTGTTTAATGTGTCTGTAAGTCTCATGTGATGTTCTTTTTTTGTGGCTGCTCTGTTCAAACCTGGCGCTTGTCTTTGGTCTAACTAGTTATGCCAGTTCAAAATTTACATCCTAGCTGCTTGACAGTCATGCCACCGAAACTATTGTTGGGCATCACCCCAGGATCACTTCTCATTTTATAGCAGAACGGATCTTAAAAATAGTTAAAATAAGCTTTTTTTTCCTTTTTTTAAAAAAATCAAATCAAGTTTTTTGTTCATAGCACAGTGGTACAGATGCAATCTCACAGGCAGTTCTTAGTGTAATAATTAAGAATGCAAAGGATGCAAAGGATCTCTAAAAAAACTTGTAAGAACCCTCAAGAGAGGTAATTAAAACCGAGGTCTTAAATGTCTTGGTGTGTAATAGAGAATAAGCAGTCACGACAGGACTGTGTAGAGCTTAAAACGTATGTGAAGTATGCTTCCAATGCAACTCCTTGTTTCTGATCTTGTAAAAGCAAGAGAGGATTTTAAGAGTTTCTTCAATTTTTCCACTTGGTGCATGACTCCTGCCAAAGTCACAATGGCTTAATCAGAAGCAGGCCAAGTTAGCGTCAGTGGGCAGACTTTGGTCTTATGTTGGACTTGTGGTTTGGTTCAGGGCTTTGTGAACTATGGAGTGCAGAAAACAACCATTTATTTTGACTCTCATTCCTTTTATATGCGTCACACATGCACGTCCTATCTGTTTTTGTGAAGGAACCTTGAAGGTCAGAGACTGCTGTGTCGTCTTTGGTATTTTTTTGCGTTTGCTGTGTCTAAATACAGTGCAGCAAGGGGAAAAGAGAGTCTATTCTGTTTTGACAACAAGGATGATTAGGTCACTGGTCTTCTCTCCATCGCTGCCTTGCTGTACTGAGGTCTTTTTATTTTGCTCATAATCAAATTTTATCAGAGCTCCACTCTGCGTGATACACTCTGAAGTTCAGCTGTAATCATTGTCACATTGCTCCTCTCTTCTCTTTACTAAATTGATTGGATTTGGCAATCAAATTGGTAGACGGACTAAAGCTCCTTTGATCAGTTTCCAGAGTGTGGTGACCTACTTAAGCACAAAGTATGAAAGTTAACAGTCCAGGTTTGAAGGTGTGTCTTTTCAAGTGACAGGGTGATGAGCTGGCTGCTGTGTACTGCATCAGTGAAGTGCATGTTAAGCCAAAAGACACCAAATGTAACCTCTCAATGCACATTTGACACACGTCTTAGGGTGCCATCACAGGTGCATTGCTAACTTAATGTTGCATTTTTGCTTGTTTGAGCGGAACCTGGAGGTTGGGGGTGTGTGGTGGACTCATTGCAGGTGGGTGGGCACTCCAGCTGTGCGTGAGGTGGGCGGCACAAAATAAAGCTAGCGTTAGTGTCAGAAAGAGGACATTTCTTTGGAGTTAGTCACTGTGGGAGAGGCTGGGCTTTCTTCCAGCTGGCCTGACGGCTCTATCAAGGAATGTGTGTGACTGGAGGCCTGGGTGGGGCTGTGCACTGTGCTACTCCCTCTGCAAGCAAAGCCGAGAGGCAAAGCAACACAAAATGTGTCGTGGACTGTGGTGTGTTACTTCTGGGTGCTGCGTGTATTTGTATTTGCCTCCTTCACTGTTTGTTGACCACATTTTATCTTCCAGAAATACCTGCAGATGTGTTATGTATGTGGTCTTATCTAGACACTGAGTAAAGAGGGTGGGGCAAATTTAGTTAAATCTGATACGTCCATATTGTGATACGTCATTTTCTATCATTAAGTTGTAGCATTACACCTAAAAGCTCACACATATAACAACTTTATCACTAAGGCAAACACAGTATCATATTTTCTTTAGTCTGCCTCGTTGTATTATATGACATAACAGTCTGAATCAGTAACAGGGGCATGAGCTAGAGTATACACAGCTGCTGTGGTGCAAATCTCACTTCACAAATGTAACGTAAATCCATTACTGGCTGGTATTTTACCTCAGCTATTTATTCTATTGGTGCATCGGCCAAACTTTACTACGTTTTTTAGACTTTGCATCACTGTTAGGGGCTTTGTTACATTGCACAGGTATTAAAATCTGACTGTTCCATCTCCCAAACACAGTAATGAGCAGTTTAGGTTATTGAACATAAAATGTTGAGGAGGGGGAAGTTAATGATGGGGTTGAAGAGCCTGTCACAGAAGAATTTTCCTGAAGGGCATGTTCCCACTGGTACTGCATGTCTCTGTGCACATCAAGTCTGGTTCTGTTTGTACGGAGACTGACAAAAAGAGGGCTTTGTTTCACAATAACACAATAATTGGCAATAAGACCTGTAAGATGTTGGGCTAGTTACAGCACGTGTCTCACATTTTCAGCCTTGATTTTCACAAACATGAGACTGACTTAGCTTAAAGAACAACACTTTATTTAAATGATAGATTTAATTTAGGCAACAAAATCTTTCTGCTATTTTTGCTAATATTGCTGCGCATTTCTGCTTTTTCTGTTGTGGTTTTATATTTTTCACAGTCCTCTTTTGAGCAGTGAAACTAAAGCAGATGAATGCACGAGCAGTTTTAATAGCATTTCCTCTCGGAATTCCTCTATAGCCAGATTTGCTTCATTTTAAATGTTCAATTTCTAGCAAACCAAATTGTTGTAGCTTGGTTAGTTTGAAGACAAACAAGTAGCTAGATTCATTTAAAAAGACTTTTGCATATTTCCTCACCTGTGTCAACACTGCTTCCAGCTACTTGTTGGTTAATTATTAAAGCCTCTTAAGGTGATGATTGATCAGCATAAGTAGCCTACATTAGACTACTTTCTCAATCTATCTAAAAAGAAGTAAAGGAATGAATACTTGTGATTATGTCTAGTCATGAAAGTAAAAAGTGCAGTGATTTTTTGTTAATATTTTCTTATGCATAAGTATGGTATGCTTGTAAGCTTCCAAAGTGAATCCCCACGTTTCCAGTTCTGTCTTTCTCTTCTCTTTGTGTGTAGGCTAACATTCTATAGCACAGCTAGATTTCATCACCTAATACTGAATCCTACCACAGCATTTGACTTTATCATTCATATGGAGATGCACCTCTTAACATAGCTGGGACTTCTATGTGTGAAAGACGTACATAGCTTTTTGTCATCTGTCAAGCATGTGACTGAAACTCAACTTTATTTATATAGCAACATGGAATGTTAGCGCAAAAGAGAGCAGCAAAAGTTTCTTTGCTGTCTTAGCACCAGTTAATCTGTATCCAAATCATACTAATTGTGTTTTTTTTTCTCAACAGAAGTCAAGAATACAAGAACAGAAGTAATAAACTGAAGCTCCTTGGCTTTGCTTGAGCAATCCAAGGTAAGTGAGTGCCCTTAGGTATATTGGAAATGGTACAAAGAAAATCGATGACAGACTACTTTAAAAAAAGGGAGAATAAAAAAAATCAACTTTCTTACTACCATCACTTTGCTCAAACACCAACTAGTCGGTCTCACCACAGAGCAACATCTATTTTATGGTCAGACTGCAAACCACTTTTGGAATGTTTGCTGCAAAGCCTCCTACGTAACTGGAAGGTCATGCTGCCATCATTCAGCTGTGAAAGGCCTGCCTTGTGGAAACCTGATACCTGGGTGCTTCTGCTCCACATGTCTTCTTTTGGTATCCTGTCCTTCCTCCACAAGTGGCCACCTGCTTCACTCAAGCCCCTTTTCCCTTCTTTAGAAACAACCATGTCAAGATAATTTACTTCTTTGGTGTGCAGGGAAAAACTAGCAGTACTTCGACTCATTAGTGTTGTCTGTAGGCCAATGATACTGTATAAAAGATCCATATCCAGAAATGCTCTGTGGTTGCATTTGAGGTAACAGAAGCCTTTGTTTCTCTGGCTGGCTGCCCCCATATCTCTTCTTCTGGACACACATACCAGGCCACAATAAAACATGACAGACAGACAAGCTTGTTGGTCTACCTTCGAATTTGGCATTGGATCAGTGGTACTCAGGCACGTTATAGAAATGAAAGAGAAAGAATAGAGAGCTGAATGACTGTCATGTACTGTCAGCTCTTGGAGACAATTCGCTATGATTTCAAGAACAAAGGCTGAAACATTTGGCATCTCTTTATAATCATACGGTCTCTTTGGGTTATTTGTTAATTTTCCTAATTTAGTTTTATACTTCATTAGACGACTTTCTAAGCTTATCTTAAAAGAAGCAAAGGAATGAATAACTGCGATTAAGTCTAGTAATGACAGTAAAAGTGCCTGGACTTTTTTTGCAAATATTTTCTTATGCATAACTCTGAACTTGTAAGCTTCTAAGGAGAATCCCCTCTTTTTTGGATCCTTTCCTTTCTTTTCTTTTCTGTTAATGTGAAGGCTAATGTTCTATAACACAGCTTAACAAAAGCCTCTCCCCCTTTTGTATTTGCCTTGCTTTCATTTTTTTTATTCTTAACTTCTCACTCTTGTGATGTTTTTGTAAACCCAATAATGTTTCCTATGCTTTCCCCTGCGAACATTTTTTCTGAACACTTATGTCATCCAGCAGTAATCTGTACAATTCCAATAAGCCTAGCAAGAGAAAAAACAAGATCATGTGAAATGTTTGTCGGTTATTTGGGTCTGTTTTTATTGACTAGATTAGGACAGGATATGGTTGTGCAAAATGAGCTGTGTTCTAGCCCATGGGGAAGACAAATTCCCTTTGATTTCTCCCAAATGCTGTCAGTGTGGGATCTGAGGGACACTTTAAAGATTTTGTAGATGGCTGTATCAGTTGACCTGATTTGAATTTGTTCTAGCCAAGATAATTGAATAAAGCTGGGTTTTGGGGGCTGCTTTTTTCACACATTTCAACTATAACTGATGGATATAATGTTACAGCTTGAGGTCTTGATAGATTTGTGTTTCAAGGTACAATGAGATCATGCAGAAAAGCACAATGTGGTAGAAAGAAGGGAGGAGGACAAATGAAGCAACAAAGTGAAGATCAGATTTTATATACCTGCAAGTGGCTGGCATCACCTTTGGAATGTGCATGATCCTATTCTCTGGCATAATCACCTAAAGGCTATTTTTGAAAGAGGTTTAATTTTACCTTAAAGCATTGCATGCTTTTTTCAGTATTCCCAACCATGCAGAAACAGTCTATTTATTGACTTGTGTTAATTTGCAGAGGGCTTGTTATGTGACCTAGGACTGACATCAACAGACTGGGAGACCCACTTACAAATAAGTTTGGCTTCCAAACTTATTCAAAACTGTGGCACATATAGCTATTGTTATTGCAAGTATCTAAGCAATGTGGTAAATTACTTTTCATACATAAATTAAACAAATAAGTAAATGAAATTATTGAGATAATAGTTCATATTACACAGAACTGTATGCACCACCTAGATCTGCAGTGTAATGGGTCACGTCTCTTATTTAGAAAACAGCAGAACTGTTCTCTTCTAACCATCTCATTTGTTTGGAATACTGTATTTTTTTGCTGCATGGCAGGAGTGGCATATTGCTGCTGTATAAGTGATGTATATTACAAAATCTCTTAAAATTATTGCTTCTTTAGCTTTGTCTCAGGTTCGTCTTGTGTCCAGCAACTTGTTATATTGCAGAACAAAGAGGCAATATCAGTAAATGAGGAAGGGATTCATGGCTTATGTGGTAACTGTGTTCTTGACTATGGTGCAAAATTAGATAGAAAATATGTTAATTTTACTGCCAATATTATTATTATTATTTGTAGCAAATTGACATTAAAATAAGAAATATATATTTTTGGAAAGTCAGCCAAGATTATGAGTCTTATTTTTTTTTTCTAAGTTATTATTCCTTAAATCTCTGTTTTTAATCACAATCTCAAAAAACACAGGCAACTTATCACCAAAGTGACTCATATCCTATTTCATTCATCACAACTGTGAATAGGCTTTTGCCATTATCTGTTGGCTGATAGAACCTTTGTTGAATCCTCCTGAATGGCTACAGAAGTGTTGTATTGATTGTCTCACTGAAATGACTGTGGTACTAGAGCTTTGCTATTGTCTAGTGGTGCAACATCATTAATCAAAAAGTACGTCCAATTCTGTTGTCAACAATCACATTACATTCTCTCGAATTAAAATAACAAAAAACATACAAATCCCTTTCTAGTGGTAGAGACACATCATTGTGAAACAGCTTTGTATATTTCCAGGAGTGGGTGGTGGAGAGCTTGGTACTAACAAAACAATAGTTTCTGTGTTACAAAAAGGAGAGTGGGTATTACCAGACACCATGTTTGAGGACACGTGTCTAGTAATGTTGTCTACAAACTTTATCAATGATATGATGATTCCACATATACTTCATACATTGCAAACAGTGATAGTGACAGTTGTTGAAAAGCTAAGCATAAATTTCAGTTGGTCTGATTTAAAGTGATATAAATATGATAAATTTGGTAATTATTTGAAGGTATAATGTATTGGACCAGCGGTATATCTAAACTCTGATGGCGTCACCCAACCTTGTGTGTGCTACCACAGCATAATGTGTTAGATCATCAGCTTTGTAAAAACTTTCAGCTGTAGTCATAAAAAATTAATAACAAATCTATGGCTAATTGCTGACAATGAATGCATAGCTTTTGTTACTGAGGAGAACAAGAAGCTTATGTGGGATCATATGCAAGGGTGCAATTGTTTTCCTATTAGATTAGTGTTTGTGGTTGTACATCTGCATTAGAGGAGTAACTCTTACAGGTGATATATTTGTTACCATACATTTTTCTACCTCGGTGTGTTTTTTGTTTTAATCTTTAAATAAAGTACCTTTGACACTCACTTTTGTTTCTGTTGATGTTTGAGCTGACCTGTAGGCAGGGGATTTGGCTGTTTCCTCAGGGAAGGGAGTGCTCTGACTTCAACCAAGTTTCCAAAACGTAGCACATCCTGGAGGGAAAGGAAGACACTTATAGTTAGATTATATTGTCTGAAGGAGTTTTAACACCATCTAGTGTTCACTTTTGTGTCTTTTAAGCCAGGATCCTTACAGTGGGATGTGGATAGAATTTGTTCAAAGTCTGTCTTTTCTTTTTGCAGGAAAACAAAGAGAAATTGTGCTACAACAAGGCTCGAATTGAAGAAAACAAAAGCAAGGTATTTTAGGAATTTAAGGTTTATGATTAGTATTCCATATTTTATGATGTAAAGAGTTCTTGCCAACTACCTATGATTTTTTTTCTGTTGAACTTACAACTTTTATGGCTATGTTTACAGATGGCTGATGAAGAGGACACAAGGGAGGTACTCTTTCCAGATTGGGAAGGTCCTGACAAAACTGGTATGACCATTGAACAGGCAAGTGGAGGACAGCTCTTTGTTAAGGAGGTGAAAGGAGAGTCACCAGCAGCACGGTCTGGAAAAGTATATGAAGGTAACAAATTTCTTTTTTGTTCAAATATTAGCTTTCCCCAAATGTTTAGTAAGATGCACATGCTGACTTTTGTTTTTTTGTGCTGCTTCCACTTATATCATAGGTGACCAAATTGTGGGTGCCACTATCTACTTTGAAAATATGAGCTCTGAAGAAACAGCAGAGCTACTAAAGACACTGAACAAACACAAGGTTGGACTGAAACTACAAAACAAAGGAGACAAATCCCCTTGCTACTCACCGCTGAGCACACCATGTCGTTCACCAGTCAGCACCCTTACATGGGAAGGGAAGACCCGCTTTGGAGATTCCAGTCCAGATATCATTCTTGTAAGTTCTATTTAAAAAACCAATAAACAAACAAACAAAACACTCAAGCAAACAAAAGAAAATACAACTGCATTATTACCCATATGTCTGTAGGAAAGCTAGTGGACTAAAACAGGGTGTGCTGTAACACTTGCATGTTTGTTTCATTCAATCAACAGAGTGGGGATGATGAAGATTATAAGCGAATATACACAAGAAAGATAAAACCAAGGCTGAAATCTGAAGACCTTGCAGAGGGAGTAGATGTTCGCACAGAACGGCACAGCAGCACAAGCAGCGATGGCAGCACAATTACTACCATCACTCGTCGTATCACTACTTACACAGTAGATATGCCAAGTGGCATAAGTGAGCAACTTGAACTTTCAAGCCCAGATATCAAAGGGCTAACGCACGAATCTGGAGATGGATCTTCTCATATCAGAATCTCACATGGCAGCCCTTCAGGTAAAATGGGAGCAGAAGAAGGTGTTTTTGAGTCTGGCGACGTAACTTACACTGGGCCAAAAATCACTTCCACTGTGACACGCTGGGGCAATGGTGGGGTTCAAACTACAACACATATAGGAGAGGAAAAAGAAAGAAGTGATCTCAGATTTAAGGTTCCTAGCTTTGGAGCAACAGGTAGTAAAGAGCAAGGAGATGAAAGTGTTCAGGATTCAGAAATAAATGTGACTCTAAGAGACAACAAAAACACTGCCGGCAGCCATGTAACACGAGGGTCAGGGGGTGCCGGGATAACTTCAACTGACGAAAATGGAGGGTCAGTTAGCATGTCTTTGCCAGGAAAAGGAATGAAAACTTTGACTACAACCACAGAGAGAACACAGATGGGAAGCTCAGACAGTACTTTAGGTGAGAGGACCAAAGTTAAGATATCTGGAATTACAATCAGTCCCCTGCAGACGAAAGGATCAGGTAGTACTGACATTCCACATATCAGAATAGGAGGATCGGCAGATACTGATGCAAATTTGAAAGATGGCAGGATAGAACAATCAACAATCACATTAGATACTGTTAGCTCAGGACTTTCCTCAAAGAAATCTGAACTGGACATCAAAAGAGCCGATGTTCAGATCAAGGGCCCCAGAGCCAACACTGAAGGGTCAATTTTGAGTGTAAGACATCCAGAGTCTGAAAGTGACAACAAAAGTGCTGAAATCAACTCTCATATTCAAATCAAAGTCCCAACGAGTGATAGCAAATGCAAAATGGATGTTAATGTTCCATCTTTATCTGGGCAGAACAAGGTTGTGGGAAAAGGTGATTTAACTGATGAGAGAAATACAGTAGGACTGAAAGTTGACATTAAAGGTTCACATATAGACACTGAGAGGAAAGAGGGAACAAACACTCATGTACAAATTCCTGAAGCTGACATTAAAGCAAAAAAACCTTCTATTGAGAGCAAGGATGTAAAAATTAAAGTACCCAGTGTTGATATTAAAAGAACACAAGTACACGTCACAGTACCTGCTGCAGAATTTGGAGTTCCAAAAGCAGGGGAAATAAAAGCACATGAGATTGATGTCAAAGGTCTAGAGGTAAACCTTCCCAGGGCTTCTATTGATGTTAAATCACCTGATTTTGATATTACAGGACCACAAGTGGACACTGAAGACCCTGATGTGAAACTAAAAGGATCAAAAATAGAACTACCATCATTGTCGGGAACTAAGTTGAAAGATTTGGACATGAGTGTGAAAGGTCCAAAAATGAAGGGAAATGTTGACGTACCAAAGCTTGAGAGGGATATAAAAGCTCCAAAAATGAAGACTGAAGAAAAAGAAATTGACAGTGAAGGGCAAAACAGCGGACTTATTATGTCAAATATTAAAATCTCGTCTCTTGGCATAAAAGGCCTAAAGCCTGAAAGTCAGGATGTTAATATTAACATTTCGAAGACTGACATCGACATAGAAGCACCTGAAGTTGATGTATCATCATTACGAGGCCCCAAATTGGAAAAGTTCGACCATATTGAGAAAGGGCCTAAACTTAGAGGAGATGTTAAAGTGTATGCTCCAAAGTTTGAGGGAGACCTAAAAGCTCCCAATTTAGACATTGAAGGAAGTGATGTTGATAAAGAGAGCCACAAAGGAGGACTTAAAATGCACAAAGTTGACATTGAGGGACCAAAAGTTGACATTGAAGGTCCAAAAGGTGGATTTGAAATGCCCGATGTTAAAATGCCAAAATTTGGTTTCAAAGGTCCAAAGGTGGAGGGTTCAAATGTTGACATAAACCTTCCCAAAGCTGATGTTGATATCAAGGCACCTGGACGTTGATATTAGTGGACCAGAAATTGAAGGTCCTGACGGAAAACTGAAAGGACCCAAATTTAAAATTCCATCATTGCCAGGAGCTAGTCTACCAGACTTTGACATTAATTTGAAAGGACCCAAACTTAAGGGAGATGTTGACGTGTCAGCTCCAAAGATTGAGGGAGACATAAAGGCTCCCAAGGTGGACATTGAAGGACCAGATGTTGATATTGAAGGCGACAAAAGAGGACTTAAAATGCCCAAATTCAAATTACCAGGCATTGGTATGAAGGGTCCAAAAGGTGAAGGTCCAGACATTGATGTCAGCCTTCCTAAAGGGGACATTGACATCCAAGCCCCCGAAGTTGACATTAAAGGAGCGGACATTGATTTCGAGGGTCCGAGTGGAAAGATAAAGGGACCAAAATTCAAGATGCCACATATATCTGGGCCCAATATTTCCATGCCTGATGTGGATTTCAATCTGAAGGGCCCCAAAGTTGAAGGTGCAGTGGATGTTCCAAAGATTGAAGGAAAAGTGAAAGCACCTGAAGTTGACATTGAGGGACCAAAAGTTGACATTGAAGGTCCAAAAGGTGGATTTGAAATGCCGAAACTTAAAATGCCAAAATTTGATTTCAAAGGTCCAAAGGTGGAGGGACCAGATGTTGACATAAACCTTCCCAAAGCTGATGTCAATGTCAAAGCACCTGAAGTTGATATTAGTGGACCAAAAATTGATGGAAACGTCAAAGGACCCAAAATCAAACTTCCATCATTATCAGGACCTAGTCTACCAGCCTTTGACATTAATTTGAAAGGACCCAAACTTAAGGGAGACATTGATGTGTCAGCTCCAAAGATTGAGGGAGACATAAAAGCTCCCAAGGTGGACATTGAAGGACCAGATGTTGACATTGGGGGCCACAAAGGAGGACTTAAAATGCCCAAATTAAAAATACCAGGCTTTGGTATGAAGGGTCCAAAAGTTGAAGGTCCAGACATTGATGTCAGCCTTCCTAAAGGGGACATTGACATCAAAGTCCCTGAAGTTGATATTAAAGGAGCGGACATTGATGTTGAGGGTCCGAGTGGAAAGATAAAGGGACCAAAATTCAAGATGCCACGTATATCTGGGCCCAATATTTCCATGCCTGATGTGGATTTCAATCTGAAAGGACCCAAAGTTGAAGGTGCGGTGGATGTTCCAAAGATTGAAGGAAAAGTGAAAGCACCTGAAGTTGACATTGAGGGACCAAAAGTTGACATTGAAGGTCCAAAAGGTGGATTTGAAATGCCCCATATTAAAATGCCAAAATTTGGTTTCAAAGGTCCAAAGGTGGAGGGTCCAGATGTTGACATAAACCTTCCCAAAGCTGATGTTAATATCAAGGCACCTGAAGTTGATATTAGTGGACCACAAATTGAAGGTCCTGATGGAAAACTGAAAGGACCCAAATTCACACTTCCGTCACTGTCAGGACCCAGCCTCCCAGACTTTGACATTAATTTGAAAGGCCCTAAATTTAAGGGAGATATGTCAGCTCCAAAGATTGAGGGAGACATCAAAGGCCCCAAGGTCGACATCCAAGGTCCAGAGATTGACGTTGAAGGACCCAAAGGTGCACTGACTATGCCCAGTATTAAAATGCCAACTTTTGGTTTCAAAGGTTCAAAGGTTGAGCTTCCAGATGCTGACATAAACCTTCCCAAAGCCGATATCAATGTAAAAACACCAGAAGTTGATATTACAGGCCCAAAAGTTGAAGGTCCTGATGTAAAACTGAAAGGACCAAAAATCAAACTTCCATCATTGTCTGGACCTAACCTGCAGGGCCCAGACATTAACATTGGCATTCCCAAACCCAACAATGAATTTAAAACACCCGATATTGGAATTGACCTAAAAGGTCCTAAAGTTAAAGGTGAAGTGGATGCATCATTGCCCATGTTCGAAGGTGGCATAAAAGGTCCACATGTTAGCATCTCTAATGATGCTGAAAGGACTGCTATTACCTTTCCAAAGTTTAAAGGCCCTAAGTTTGCAATGAAAACCCCAGTTCTTGAAGAGTCTAAATCCAATATCAAGATGTCCAGTACTGCAGCAGAAAGTCCCAAAACTGAAATTAGTTTCCCAGACACTGATGCAAGTGTTGACACCACTGATATTGATATCAATGTAAAAGGGAAAAAAGGAAAATTTAAACTTCCAAAAGTTAAAGGAAAGGCAAAGAAACCTGATGTTTACACAGAAACACCATCAACAGACATCGATGCAGACACAACAAATATTTATGTTAAAGGAACAAAAGCAAAGAAGTCTCGGTTCGGAAAGCTTCATTTTCCTGATGTAGAGTTAGATATAAAATCACCAAAAACAAAAGGGGATGGATCTTTATCTGCCATTGATGGCTCTGGCAGTCACAGTGCAAATGTTAGCTTGGAAGGGACAAACATGAAAGTAAAATCTTCTAATATTAAAATGCAAAGTGGGACTGATTCAGAAATAAATGCAAGTGTTTCAGGAGGAAGTGCAAGTGGTGGCCTTCAGTACCCAGAGGGTAAAGTTACGTTTCCCAAAGTCCCAGTGCCAAAATTTGGCATTGTTTTGCCACAGGTGGAAACCAAAGAAAGTGGATTAAATATTGAATCACAGCCTCCAGCTAGTGTAGACATGAAGACAGAATCTCCATCTATTAGTTGCCAAGTGAGTTCTCAAAATATTGAGGTTCCCAGTCCAGAGCTGAGACAGGAAGGCAAAGTTAAGGTAAAGATGCCAAAAATTTTTGGCAAATCAAAAGCAAAGGGCAGTAGTGTAGGTGACCTTCACGGATCAGAGGCAGAATTAAGCAGTAGTGGAAAAGCAGGTAAGGCCTCTAAGGAGCTAAGTGTACATTCTGGGGAACTGATGGGTGGAAAAATACAATTAGAGGGTGATCCTGGACTAAGTTTGTCAACTAAAGGCAAATCAGCCTCACTCGATCTTTTTAAGAAATCAAGACACCGATCTTCGTCTTTCAGTGATGAAGGGGGAGTTAGTTCTCCTTCAGCTCAACTAGAGGCTGAAGGTGGTGACATTTCTTTAGATCTTGGAAGCAAGGTCAAAGGAAAGAAAGGCAAGCTGAAATTTGGTACTTTTGCAGGTTTTGGTTCAAAGTCAAAGGGTTCATATGAAGTGACACTTGGAGATGACAGTGAAGCACGAGTGGAGGGGAGTGCAGGTGTTTCGCTACCTGCTAAAAAATCAAGACTGTCTTCATCCTCTAGCAGTGATAGTGGTTCAAGAGGTGGTTTCAGGTTACCCAGAGTTGAGCTATCAGTTTCACCCACAAAGTGATAAATAGACATATTAAAACCTCAATTACAACCAAATATATTCTCCTAATATTGAAACTTGCTCTTTGTTTCTTTAAAATCTAAGGAGACATGCACAATCATCTCAGTGTGGATAATTCTGAATATCTTTTAGTAATCAAACAGAAGTGCATGAGATTGTTTAAAATCCCTTCAAACTGTAAATAAGATTAATTTGTAATAATAAATATTGTTTTTTGTATATAGTCCAGATTTAATAAATATATGCCATCTCACAACAGTCACACCAATATTTTGTTACAGGGTTTTCTCACTGTGTTCTTTTTCATTCTATTAAATAAATGTTAATGAATGGTTGTGGTATATTTGTGTCCAGGGGTCTATTGCACAGAACCAATATGTTTTTTTAAAGATTAAAATGCTGTTTATTCATTCAAATACAGTTACCTTTTTAAGTAGGGAGTGATTTTATTTTAAAACTTTAATAATATATAATCAATAAGTAAAGATGGCTTTTTATAACACATTGTAAAGAGTGATAATGTATATACCAATATTGCAACTGTTTTTACATTTTCAAATGCTGTCAGTAGTGTTCTGTTCATTTTAAACAAAATGTATTTGCTTAAATTTGCCATTTACCACAAATATTAATTTGGTTCAGTTATTTTAAACAGGATCTCTTTCCTAATCACGTGTTATCTTCACTCATTAATGGTCTGTTTAATGATTTTATTTCATTTTGTCACTCTCTTTGTATACACCCAATATGCTTGCATTAAGTGTCACAAATAATACCCCTTTGATGTTAATTTGTTTGCATACAAATTCTTTGTTGATAGACAAAGGAATAGTATTGACTAGATGCAAGAGAGATCATTATTTGGGTCTATTATGTTGTGTGCAATCTACCAAATAAACTAAATAAAAAACTTTTGAATTTCTTGTTTTGTTTTGTTTTTTAAAATCAGTATATGTTGCTATTTAGAATGTAATATAATGAGGGCAAACCACTTCATGAGAGTTAGATGTAAGAAGCAAAATTATGAGTATATACTTTAACTAGAAAACCTCAGAAGTAGGTAGCATAAGTGTAAACAAACAAAAAAAAAGCAGTTTATCATAAGAATTTGCAACAATATTTGATACATTAGATCCACCTGGATAACAAAATTATATTGTGGGATGCCCAACATTGTGTACAGAGATACTGATACTTATTTAATCAAAGTACTTATGAGTAGGACATGCAAGTTGTCAATATCGTGGTACTCAGAATTTACATCAATACTGTTCTGTCTTTTTCAAGTTGAGGATGTTGATTATAGGAAAATATATTTCTAATGGTGTTCGTTTAATTAAATTAAAAAAAATCATCTCAATAAGGGAGAATTAAACATAATGAAACAGATGTATGTAATATGTAATATCTTGCATATATAGTTCATTGGAAAAGCTAACAACTGATATTCTTATCCTCTTAGTGCTCTGTATCTTTTTGTTACTCACCTAGTCTTCACAGTTCTGTCAGATCACCAATTTTTTAAAAATTTTTAAGCAGTTCAGCTTTACTCAGTTGCAAAATTATTAGTATTTGCCCATTACATTTGCTTCATTCCATTTACGAAGTTTTGGGGTTTTTTTTATTATAAAATTGGAATTAAAAAAAGATTTTCATCATTAGCAATGATTAAAAATGAAAAACAGCAAAATAAAAAAAAACCTTTCACATGTATTACTTTCACATTTTTGTGGAAAGATAAACAAGCCCAAATAAACCCGCTATCAGTGATTATTATTATCATTATTATCAGGATGTCCTAAAAACTGGAAAAGCCTTCAGGTAATCCAAAATGCTGCAGCAAGATTCCTGACACGGACTAGAAAGAGAGAATATTTCTCCTATATTGGTTTCCCTTCATTGGCTCACTGTTAAATCCAGAATTTAATTAAAAATCCTGCTCCTCACATACAAGGTTGTAAATAATCAGGCTCATCTTCGATGGAACAAGCTTCCAGTTCAGATTCAGGAGACAGACACTATCTCTACATTTAAGATTAGGCTTAAAACTTATGATGCATTGAGCTTTTCTTCTTTGCTCACCTTTGGCTCTGGCTCTCTTTTATCCTTTTCTCACCGGCAGATGACCGCCCCTCATCTAAGGGTCGACCTTACAATATGAACCGTCTTGAAGCGACAGTTGTTGTGATTTGGCGCTGTATAAATATAATTGAATTAGAGAGTTGAGAGTAATATGATTCCTATATAAATTCCATAGAAGGAACTAATTCTGAAAATTCTCATTCATCTTACCAAACCTTCTGAATGGAAAATCTGTCTGCTATAATGATCAATTTGGATAAGTAAACACAAATACAATGGCTTTTAATAATAAAGTCACTGTACCCCATCAGCTAAATTCTACTGATATACTTCAACTATAAGTTACATTAATTTATACAACGCAATAATAAAAAAACATGTATATCACTGATAAGTTACCGAAGTGCATAGTTTAATTATTTTGTTAACAGTAGTTTTTTTTTTTTTTTTAATAATAACGGGACTTTCACCAAATGCCTCCTGCTTTTGCCCACTCTGTTAATTTAAATTGCATTGTTTATACCAGTGATTTCCAACCACTGTGCCGCAGCACGTAGGTGTGTCGTGAAAGATTATCTGGTTCCACTGATCCAAGCGATCAGCGTGCCAATATTCAATAACAATATTCTCCTCCAGTACAACTACCTGCTCAAATTAAATTGGTTGTCAACTGCCAGTAAAACAGAAGACGAAGAAGAAATTACTTAATAGTCATGCTGTGCGATGACGCACTGTGTGATTGCAATAGACAAATATTTGAAAAGAAACAGTAGCCAGTCTGACCTGGGTTCTGAAGAAAACTCTTACCCAGATGAAGGCCCTAGCATGAGAAGTGGTCAGAAAAAAGCAAAATTATATACTGGTGACAAATTGAGCCAATTCTGCTATACCTGTTGTTTGCTACACCAAACAAAAATGATCAAAAAGCTTTTTGTGACATTTTTGTTTGGTGTTGTGCCGTGCGATTTTTCTGGGATGTGAAATATGTACCGTGGCTCCAAAAGGTTGGAAAACACTGGTTTAGACCATCTGCGGGAAAGAGAGTCAACTGACCTGACAGAAAAGTGTTGAGACCAGCACATATACTGTACAACTCAATATCAGTACTATTGCAGCTACAAAACAGAAACAAAAAATTAACTTTCATTTGTTTTATATCCATTACATATAAATTTAAATATTTCAAACCTTTTTTGTTTTCATTTGAAGTTAAATTATAAATGTGACCCACAAAAATACCTGTAATGCAAAATCAATATACTTTAGTAAAAATGATGAAAAAACAAAACACCACAAATTTATACCTGACTCCAGAGTTCTCGGTTCAAAGTCAATAGGTCTGTAATGTGTCTTCAATTTTTATTATTAGTTTGGAGTTATTCTCAAAGTTAAGTTTACCAAAATACACACAGTTACTCTTCAACAAAACCAAAGTCATTTTTTCATTAATGAAACAAATTCATAATTGCAGACCTGTGTCATTGCTTGGGAGTGCTGTGATGTAATACTTTCAATTGCACAGAAAACATAAATATATAAAAAATAAAACAGTTTTACTTAAAAGCTCCTTACCTGCATCAACTATGTTTCACAAAACACCAAAAACAAACAAACAAACAAACAAAAAACTGAGGTTTTACTCTTAAAGGTCTCTTTGTGTTGACATTGCTAGTGACCTATTATGCTAACACGTATTAGCATCTAGAAGCAGCATTTGTTCAAAGAGCTCCAATCACAATGACATATTCACCTTCTTTGAGCCTTAAAATGTTCTTTGTCCACTGGAAAGCATTGCATCCAACACGGTGACCCCTATTATTCCTCAGGAAACTTTGATGATGTTTACTGGGTGTATCTGTCTTCTGCTAGTTAGGTATCACCCTCTATTGCTGCACATAACCTATCCCCCCAGTCTTTTCATTGGGCTGACAGTTACTACCAGCGAATGAAGTTTCTTTTGTGAGTTTCTTTTAGTTATGTAGCAACAGAAAATGAATTATATAGTTTTATTAATAATGAAAGCAAATAAATAATGATTTCTTTTTCATCTTCATTTTTAACACTTTAAAATGAACTTGTGGTGTAAAACCTAGTATCCATTTCACTACTGATTTACTTTACCCTATGCTTTTGGGTTGGTAGCTTCTATAATAGCCCCCGACTCAGAAACATGTTTTACTTGACAAGAGTTTCTTACTTATAACCTTGCGGTTTATATCTTATGGGGACCAGTCTTCAATTTCTGGTGACAATACTTACCTTTATTTAACTATAAGAAATTGACAAATGGGATACTGGGTTAACTATTATTTAATGCATTTATTTGTTGTCCACATATTGTAGCATTTCTGGTGGTACAGTAAATAGAAAATTTTTTATGATTCTTATGAAATCATTAATGTTTGCAGCTAAATATAAAACCATTAATCTCTATGATATTGACTATATGGCCATATAAAACTAAAATGTGATTACACCCCCCAGTGGTTGAGTTAAAATACAACATCACTGTTACTGATTATTCTTGAAAACACTTTTGATTTGTGCTTTTGTAATTAATGAAATCACGAGGACTTGCATTATTGCAAGATGTTTAAAACCCTTTTTATATTTAACTATATATTTCTACTTGAGATTATACAATGTTTATAAATATATATACTATAAATACATAAAACTTACTGGTAATTCACAAAATATTATGTTTAATGGTTTTATACAATACATGTAATATGTTACAGTTCGAAATCTATGACACATTAAATTTCTTCAACACTAATGTAACAGAAGCCTCTTATTGAATAGGGCTTTGTGAAAACGTTGCTTTAAACACAGGATGGGTCCTGGTTGCTTGAATGCAGTTGTTATTGTTGTACAGAGGAAGGAAATTATCAGGAGTTTCCTTCAAAAGAGGAAAGTGCCCCCTTCCTTTCTGGAGAAGCAAACAATTCTTTAGTGAAAGAGTTCGAGCAGTCATGAGGATCATCTCTGTTGACCATTCATTTTAAAAGATCATCCCATCATTTGAATGCTGAGGAATATACTTCAAATCAGTTTCTGAGGTAAGAAGAAGCATTACTAAATATGATGATTTGGGGGGCTTTTGTGGATTTTTGCAGTAAATTAACCCATATTGTCCCTTTTGCTAGATGATCGTTGTGCCAAACAAAATGAACTGAGAGCATAAACTAGTTTCGATGCAAGAAGATCCAATCATAAACAAGACATATATTGAAAATATGTGTTTTATGAAGCTAAATATATTTGTTAAAATATGTGAGATGAATGTTGAAGGAATGAAATTATTCACAGACTGCCCATTGAAAGACCATTGTCTTTACTTATAGGCAGAATTAAACACTATGTCCAAATGTATCCAATAATTTCCTAAATAGTACGCCATAGTCCATATGTTTGCTATACAGCAGTCTTGTCTGTTATTTCAGCCATAAAATCACAGACTAAACACAATTTTCTGGCTTTCATAGTAAGTTGACAACTGAATTTCCTTCTTACACAGACTGGGTTTAGAAAATAATAACAAACTATTAGGTAGTCTTCTGTTTTAATGGTTGAAATCTCTATTGTGTGGAAATTTGAAGTGGCTTTGGTGTGTGGATGTAAAAGTGTGCTTTCATGGAGTGTTACTGTTATTCATGTTAGTGTGTGTTTTTTATGTTTTCACTGCATTTTCTTTGATTGAGTGTTGATAGTCTCTGCCCAACAAATCACAGCACACATGTCGACATCCGAGGTCATTCTTACATTCTCAAAGAAATAATTAGCAAGTATAAGATACATAATTAGATAGCACCCCCCCCCCCCAAAAAAAACAAAAAAAAAAATAAAAAATAAATAACAACCCCCCCCCCCAAAAAAATCAAAAAAATCAAAAACAAAAAACAACCAAAGAAAAAGGATCAAAGGCATTGCATGAATTGTATAGCTTGCATTTTTACACAATTTAATGAAATATATATAATTTACGAGACTATGGTTGACATTTTAAGACATTTAACTGTGTAACCTTAATGTGACTGCTACTCCAAACCGACCGCTTAAATTCAGTGACTATCTGACTAGGCATGCAGCTATGTGTTCTGGGGAGACAGATGTTGGACGATAATATGGTTGACCATGCCAATCTGGCATCTCACATCTCATGTGTTGTGCAGTGTACAGCTAGCCTGTGCCCTTGACTTCTCTGCAAATAAAAGAGATTACCCTGTGTGATGTTACTGTGCATTAGGTCATTATTATAGCAAACACTGACTTTCTAATGTGTTTTTTCATTAAGTATCCATTCTGTTGTCATGATGCATTATTGGTACTTCTTAGAACAAACTGTTTTAATATTCCTTTGACACATCTAGTCAGGATACAGTCCCCCACATCTGCACCTCAATTTTAAAAAATCATCTTATAAAACATTAAGTCCAGCTTCTAGACTAAAATTAATTAATATGCAGAGAATATATTTCCAATGAAAAAAGGGAATTTTACAGTTTAACTGATTCCTGTCTAAGTTTCTGCATTCAAATAAGGAGAAATTCACTGTCTGATGTATTAAGGTAAGAAACTGTTTTGAAGAAAGTTGCATAGTGTTTTTAAAGCTTCATCTGTAAAGAGATTTAGCAGGGGGGTGATGAAGAAGAGTGCAGCAGGTAGTTCTAGCTTGCATGCTAGTTCTCTTTCATGATAAATTGCAAAGGAGAACAGTAATTGCCAGCACTGTATTGCTACTGAAACACACTATTGCACAATGTAGTTTTGTTTCCACAGTACTTTACTTTTGTATTGGTAACTGTACACATCAAAAGTTGTTTTTTCTTATAAAAATGACTCTTGTAAAGTGCATTAAATGGCAGTGAAAACCTGGAAATTTTAATATATTGATGCAAATCTAAGCATCAGTATATTCCCATCTAAGGAACATATCTAAGGAATGTTATATGTCTAAGGAACATAGATATCTAAGGAACTTTTCATCTAATCCACAATACCTTAATTTTAACAGATGAAAAAAGGTTTGGAGAAAGCATTTTGTGAGTTAACTGTATTATATGGCTGTATGTTTGAGCAGCGATATATGGCAAAGCAATTAAGAAAAACTAATACAATACTGTACATGGCAGACCCATGTTTTATTTCCGCAATACATATATGAGAAATTTATTATATATGTACACCTACCCTGGCAAATAACCCATATTTTAGCTTGAGCTGATCAAGGAGGATAAAAGCACTTTGAGAGTAAGGGTTTCCTCTCACTTTTGACAGAAGTGAAAATTGGACATCAGTACACAAAGACGTTGCTGCATTATTATCGTTTTCATCTTTTTCAGTAGTAAAAGTAAAACTTGTTGTAACTTTGTTATACAGCAATAAAATCTGTGAAAATAGTAGTCGGAAGCTAAGGTGCAAAACATTAAATCTGACTGAGCTATTCCAATGCAGAAAAACATAAATCATCCTGATCCTATACGTATAAAAAATTATTCTCCACTAATTTTCCTAGTTTACAATTGGTAACAAATTTAATAAAAAATCTATAAGTGGTCTCCAAACATATCCACTGTTCTTCTGTCACTTTTACTTTGAAATATGTTCAAGTATATGTTAGGAAGTAGCAGTAAAATATAATGCCTGACTGTGGAAGAAGACCGTGGTAATGACCTTGAAGGCTCATCAGTATGTAGTCTTTTCACTTGCAATTACAGGGGGCTTTCAAGACAGTGAAGGAGAATATATTTTTTCTGCATGGGTACCTACATTGACACATTCTCCCATGAGATTCTGTTTGATGTGAGAATGGCAGACTGCATAAATGTGTGTATTAGTGTGAAATTAATTTCTCTGCCATTTAACAGCATGGGGTGATATGTGGTGCTTATTTGTGAGAGATTAATGTACCCCATATTTTCTGTTTATGTACAAGCATAAATGATCATTCACATAGATGTAGAACTAGTATATAGTAGTTAGTTAGCTTTCTGTCTTCCTCATTCAACAAGCAGTGGTTTACTTTGTTACGGTGTGACCTCATCATCTAGGCTCCATGATTCCCTACCTCCACCTCACAGCAAGAGCAGCCAGCTCACATACACATACAGAGAACATACTCATGGTCACACTGAGACACACAGAACAGAATCGAAGGGGTCTACGCAGAGCTGGAGAGAAAGAGAGAGAGAGAAAAGGGGAGAGAGAAAGCGAAACAGACGAGGCGAAGGGGAGGGAGCGTGGATCATGCATGTGCATTAACTCAGCACAGCAGCAGCAGCAGCAGCAGCAGCAGCAACAAACAGAAACAGCAGCAGCACAGGAGGAAAAAAGAGAAAGAAAGACAGAGAGGGGGAACTGGAGGGAGGGTTGTAGTCTCAGGCACAAGAACAATAGCTGCAGAGGACTGCTTTCCATCTCCAGTAAAAGAACAACGGAGGAGTAATAGAAGGAGGAGGGGGTGGTCATGATAGTAATGAGACAATAACGGAAGAGAAGAGGCACACTGTAGTCAGTGAGGACTGAAACCAAGGCTCTTCTCTTCTCTGCTCTCCATGTTTTTGGGGACTCAACGTTCCCTTGCCTTATTCTCCAAACCCAGAGGAGGATGTCTGTGTCAGGGAAGAAGGAATTTGACGTGAAACAGATCCTCAGGCTTCGCTGGCGCTGGTTCAGCCATTCATCCCAAGGTTCGGCTGGTGGAGGAGGCGGTGGGATTGGTGGTGGAGGAGGTTACATTCAGCAGGATGGCCTGGACCACAGAGGAACGCCTGTCCAGGGACGACTGAAAAGTCACTCACGGGAAAGAGGTGTTGGAGGTCTCCGGAAGACTAACAGCCCAGTCCACAGCATCTTGGCACCAACGCCAGGCCCCACACCTGTCTATGTCAGAGCAGGTCATCAATCATGGCATCATCAGCAGAGCACCATCCAAGGTTCCCAGGCCAGCGAAGATTCTTCAAAGAACAGTTCTTCTCCCAGCACTACAAGGAAAGATGACACGAAGACTGGCCAAGAAGATGTAAAGAGTTCTACAGAAGACCCTGCAGAGCTGGAGGCCAGAGAAAGGTATGACTGTTATTAGGTGTTACAAATTAGGAGACAGGTTAACGTGCTATAATGGTCACTTTTGACCATATGCTCAGTTAGCAGAGACTGATTATGGGATGCTTTTTTAAATAAATACAAGGGTTCTTCATGTTTCACAGTGAAAATATAGCTACTGAATAAAATATGCATCTGAAAAAAAAGAAAGCTTACACATTAGGCAGTATCCCCTTGATTAAATGTTTTAAAAGGGTTTGTTGTAATCAGTAAATAAAGAGCACAAAACAACTTTAAATAATAAAGATATAACAGTCATATTTGAAAATGGCTAATCTTTGTGAAACTGCATTTGAACTTAAATATTAGCTGTGCCATCATGCATGTAGATCCTGTAATTATGCAAAGATTAAATGAACTGCACAGCCATCGTTTTCCAGTTTACTCAGGCTGTTCAGCTTCTACCATGGCTCACCTGGGGACAGCTCACTCTCATTGTCCACAGCATGTTAGGCAGGATGAACCAATAAAACATCCTTTTAATTATTCATTGAACCGAAAGCTGAGGCTTTTTCTGCTCCTCTGACTGTGTTGTGGTCCAGGTTACACGCACATTATTCCTTTGCAAGAGTATTTTTGTTTTAACAAGGCACACTATGGCATTCTTCCATAGAAATGTAAAAGGATAGCTGGAAGGAGTGATTACATCACATAACATGGACTGGAACTATAAAAAGAAGAAGCAGCGCAATCGCATGAATTATCTAGACTGCCGAGCACAACTACATCCACTTTATGAGCTAAAAGCTATTCAAGCTAGTGGCTGGTATATGATTTTTGATTTATTTTCTAGCAGAATGTTATTACAAATCCTATACTGAAGTGAGTTTTACAGCTATAAATCCTCCCCCCTGCCTTTTCATGTTGTGTTTTTTCCCTGTCTTCCATGTGATCCTACAGCTTCTTCCAGGAAGTAAATAGGTTAGAGTTCTTTATGTGTGTTGCTGTGTGTGTATTTGTGTGTGCGCGTGCACACACTGTCTGGCAGAAGACTAAAAGCACGTCATATTAAAGATGAAAAGACCAAGTTTCCTTTTATCTCGGCTGTGACATTTTAAGGTGAATTGGTCCTTAAGCATTGCTGATTCCTGTACGCTTTTGTTCCGTACACCTGGTGAGGAAGTGAACAATGAAAGTAAACCTTCCCCTATGTTTTTGTACAGAGCTCAGTGAGGAAAAAATGCACAAAAAGCACATAATTCCCAATACATAGTCTCTACCTACAGCCAAAAATGTGTCAATATGAATTAAATAGATATTAGAGTCAGTGGATGGTTTGGTTCTTGGGGAAGAACATGAATAATTCTCAGTTAAGGTACAGTTTTGGAATCAATTCAACATCCTGCACTGTGTGTTGGCATAATTGGCAGCTGTTCATATTTTTGAGTCCCTATGTGTGAAAAGTGCATGCATAAAAGATGTGACTCACAGTAAAAATGTGTAACTCTCTTGCTCTCGGGGACCTTGAGTTCATGCTGGTCATGTAAAATACAGCACAGGCGTCACATTCACACCATTCTGAAATATTAAAATGGTTCTATTCTGTTGGACCATATACTCTGCTGTGTGTGTTTGATTGTAGCTTTATTCATTTAAGACATTATCGGGAATTATTTGACATTTTGTTTTGCCAGCCTAACCTGTTAAACATGTAAGCAGAACATCACTCTTGAATACTGACAGACATTTCATCATTTCCCATGTTAAAATCCACCCTGTGAGCAAATGCTTTATATGATGACGAGTCCTATATTTTTGGATCATTCAGTACAATAAATAGTTGGAAAGAAAAATTTAGTCGTGAGCAGTTATTGCAGAAATAAATAGTTGCGTTGCATAATGCCACTTTTCAGTCACGGCCGTGCTTAATGGAAATGCACCAGCTCAATAACTGTGAAGGAGTACTTGCTGGAAATGACTCTGGGATGGATGTACGTTGTAGCCTGGTGAATTAGACCAGCGGCTGTGTCACACATCATGGCTCACATGTTCATCTGCGGCTAAGCAGATGTGTGGATGTCACTGAGATATGCACATTCATTTACTCTACCAGCTGGGTGGCCTTATTATGTCTCACATCATAAATCCTTGACACATAATTTGTGACAATCCCTCAGGCTGAATCTCACAAATGAGTTCTGCTGGCAGTGAAAAACACAAAAGTTTGAGCCCTTTTTCTACAGCTAGGAAATACCTGTCAGTCATTTTGAGATGTATGCCACTCAGTGCCTACTTTTCATTCATTCATTCACTTTTCAATTATAATGCCTTTGTCCTCCCCTTTTCCTTCATTTTTTTTTTAAATTTTCATAGTAGTCCTCATAATTCAGATTACTGTCAAAGTGAATTATCTGGCAAATTCTAGGCTATGTGTAATGTGGTTATGGTAAAGAGTATAGAAAGACAAAAACTGACACGTGCGATGAGTATTTCAATAATAACACAAAAAGTCAGTGACACATTTATGCTGTGCTCAGCAGTGTTAGAATTATTCCCATTCTGTTAACATTCTCTCAAAATTACAAAACATTTATTGTCCAAGTGACTTCTACATACTGTATGTGGAAGCTATTGAATCAAATGTAGTGAAGTAAATGGGTTGCTCTTAATGCCCCAAATACTGCATCTATATACTCTATATTTGCTCTGTCCTCGTGACTCTCATCCGAATAGCTTCTTTCTACAGTTGGCAGAAAATATATGGCAGAAGTTAACCTGAATGGAATGGAAACCCTGACCTTTCCCACATAAACACTAACAGTGGCTCGAGTCAGCTTGCTGTTACTATGAATGATATCTCAATTCCCTCTCCACCACCTTGGAAAAGAAATACCACCACCTCTCCCCCTGTCAGCAGCAGTAATTCAGATATTTGTCGAATTCTTCATAATGCCACAAGGCTTATTAGGTCTATGTGTGACACATCCAGTTGATGCATCCTTTAGGTTTTTGTAAACTGCAAACATACCTTCTGTTGTAATCTTTAAATTACACCTTCAGGGTTTAGGGGATTGTGCTATTGCCTGTAATAAATTGTGAATGTTGTTTGCCCAATCAGCGTTTTGTATGCCAAGGGCAATCTTAGATGGAAGCTAAAGATGAAGCCAGAATTATCGTAAAAATTTCTTTGTGCTTATACAAGGCTTTGAGCATTACTGGGAAGACACTCATTATGTGCCGCCCACATTCGGTAATTTGTGTTCAAATGAGACATGAATTTTTATGAATTTTCCGTGGATACCATAGAAGAGGCCGTGACTTGGTTCAACAGTTTCACTTATAGCACTTTGCACTAAAATTGAGGTACAGACAACTGCGATTCATTTTATAATTATGACCGAGTTATTTACTAAAATGTAAATAACTCACAATGTGCACAATTACATAGCTTTGGTAAGACTTGGGAAAAATGCTACATTTGCCACATTTAGGGGCTCCCAGCTAAAGTACAGAGACTTCAAAGTTACAACTATAACCATTATATGACAAGGATATTTATCTTTAAATATCCAGTATATCCAATACATGAAACCAATGTTCCTTTGCTGTAAGATCACTGACTAATTTGTTTATCCACAAACATCAGATTTATATAAATTATGCACAATCCACAATATGACATCCTCATACCTTATGCAAGTTAACCTGCCATCAGCAACGCAGGAAGGAGACTTCTGCTAAGATCTGCACATTTTTCACTTACAGGACGCTCCCAGCTCCAAGTACACACGTGTGTGTGTTTCTACATGTGTGGGGACACTAATCTTTTACCCTACTCTTAATCATGTTTTGTATTTGGAGCACACATCATTATTTGCTTTACATTTTTGCCCCACATTCACTAACTGCTATCACCCTAATATAAATGGCCCATTCGACCACAGTCAGAGCAGATTTCACAAGCTATGGTATTAACAGGTATGCCGACCATAACAATGGCACAGGAAGTAAAAACAAACAACAACAAAAAGCAGTAATCTTCAGTGACACAGGGGGAAAAAAGCAGAGAGAAAACTACATATTTGTGCAGAGCTATCACCACAGTCTCAATGCCTGGATCAAGTTATTACAGCCGGTGTATAAATTTTTTCAACATAAAGCCCAGTGGCAGTGTACTGACTGTCAGAGTACAGAAAGAAAAGGATCTCATTGAATATATAGAGCTGGCACAAGCTGTATAAAGCTTTGTAGGAGTTGTTGGATTTTCCACACAACTCAAGCTACTCAGTAGACTTCTGGGGAAAATGGTTGCTCTAATCCATTTTCAAAGATTCATTTCACATTTGGCACCCTTCTAGAGAGATCGAGTTGACATTAGAATAAGAATGAGATTTTCAACAACATCTTTGACACATACCAGTAACCTTTATAGCTAAAGGGCTTTAAAAGCGGATGATAAAACAACATAAGCAGCCTAACAATCCTGCAGGTAAATGCAGTATTTTAAATGACCTGCTCTCTATTATTATATATTAGTGCATTGTGTGCATGTATTTATCTGTATTTTGTGGTCAAAGGTTGCACAATTGGGCTACAAGTCCAGACAAATTCAATAAATATTGCATTGCCTTACCTGCATAACAGAATTTTTAAATATGCAGCGTCTCAGAAGCAATTAGTCACATTGTGGTGTGATAGCTCTGAGAGGGTGTGAGGAGCATATGACAAGACTTGGGGTGATATGTGCTCACTGAAGGAAAACTGCTGTAGTATAAGATTTGATGATAAATAAAGCAGAATCTCCGAATCTGTTCTAGTTGTTCTTATTGCATTTTGTCATATTATTTAATTTCTTATAGTTCTAACTTTAAGTAGACACAAAAAAATGCTTCAGTTTGTACACAACAAAAGAGATCTAGATTCTCTCTGACAATGCGGCTTTATGTGGATTGCTTAGTAATGTGCCATGTGCAATGTACAGCATTGTCTGCACAGCAGCTTCTTTGGAGATGGGTGTTCTAGGGTTTTAGTGCCTCTATAAAACTGGGCTATACCTGTGATGATCCAGCCCACTATTGGAAGCAAAATATACACCTCAGAGCAAATTTACTGCTCCCTCGAATGTGATACCAAAGCAATTAGTGTCGGAGAGATTGGTAGGCATGAAAAATCCTTACAGCATGCCTTGGAGCCAATACAAAGGCAATGCATCTCAGTTTTATGGCCTAACTGTTTATTCAGTCTTGTTTGGTGTTCCTCTCCAAGACTCCGGAGTCAGTGGGGAATATCATGACAGGGCAATAAATTACATTTGAATTTAGCATAAAGTCTCCCAATAAAGCTTAGACCATAGAATATGGTTGCGACTAGTGTGCTGTATAAACAATGCCTGGATGGAAAATGTTTTTGCTTTTGATAGTGACAGAGGAGAAAGTTACACGCTCGGCTGAAAATCTTTTATAATAGTGTATTAATCAAGACGTCAATAAAACGCCCTCCGTCTTTCCTGCAGTATCAATCCCACTGCATGCCAATATATTGCTCTGCCAAGCATTACAGGGTTTTCGGGTCATTTGTATTGACAAATCTGTAACTTCACTCGTTTATGCAGCTCTCATATCAGCATATGAGTGGTAATGAGCGGGGGACATGAAGTGTTGCTTAAAATAGCAGTGACATTTTTTTTTTCTTGAGCACTATCAGTCTTTACACAGCAGAAGCACCATGAGATGACTGTAAATTCCCCCAGAGAGACGGCTTGGGTGTTTATGTAGCATAACAAACAACTCTAAATGTCATTGAGTAGACTTTTTCTGTGAAGGACACCAAAGTGACTGGGCTGCAATATTTGCCATGAGTGCGAGGGATTACTCGGATGCCTATAAAACAGCATGTAATCTAGCAGCCTATGGGGACGGGGGACTCAGCCTTGCCACAATGCTGTGAGGAACGGGCTGGTTCACTTGTTAAGTCGATGTTTTTTTGGAAAACACACATGCACACCCAGATATGCAGAGGCACACAGGAACAGACAAAAAGGCATGCGTGCATTCTCGCTGCAAAGCTGTTGCATTGATTGTGCTGCTGGCTTGTCCCATTGGACTGCAGTGCTTAGTTATCCACTTATGTACGGAGTTTAGTCCATAAGAGTTTTAATTTTAGCTTAGAGTGGCAAGAAAGATGCAGATACACCGCAGGGAAAAAAGGATTCAGGAGTGCAATGTGTCCAAATAAGCTCTTTTGTGTCCTTGGTAATTTGCGGTCTATCTCGCTGTGTACAGCTATTTAATTTTGTTTTGATTTCATATTTGGACAGGAAGAGTGAACAGCGAGTGAGAATAATACAATTTTTGGAATAATTTGTGGCAGTGCTACTTTCTTGTGTTTTGTGTCTTCTAGAAATGGAGTCGCTGCTGCTAAATTGTAATTAGACTTCACAGATGACAAAATCATGCAAAAAAACAAAAACAGACAAAAACCAATAATTTTAAAATTCCAGATGAATGAATGAATTAAACAGATCACAAAAAATAGTAGATTATCATTTTTGTTTTGTTGCCTAGGCAGCTTTTGAAATTCAAAAAACGTCTCTTCTAATTTTCTGATGATGGGAAAGGTATACAAACTCAGTGTTCACTGGCTTGCATCCTAATTTCTATTCCACTGGTATCTAATTACACCATTGCCCAGCCTTATTTCTGCATTACAGTTTATTCATGGACAAACCCTGTGATCCATTCCACAGTGCTCAATATCTGAGCATCCGGCCCTTAGTTGAATGGCTGAATTAAAGAGATCACATAACATCGTTTGAATGCTAACCATTGTGTTCACTCAGTTGATCTGCCTGTATGGCTATTCACCAGCATATTGTGTTAGTTCATCATAAACAAACAAAAAACAAACAAAAAACAAACAAACAGAAAAACAAAAAAAGATTGTTTTTTTTATTTTAATATGTCTAGATTTTATACCTATAGGGAGGAGCAAATGATTTTTAATGCTGTGCCAACATGTTATTCGTATCGCACAGAATTGTTTTTATATTTTTAAATTACACCACATGTCCTTTTTATTCCTCTCTCTTTGCTCTTCTTCCACAGGTTGGTTCTGAGCACCTTCTCCAGAATGAATACCAATTCCTCAGATGAGTTTTTCCAAGCCACAAATCATGCGGAACAGACTTTCCGTAAAATGGAGACCTACCTCCAGCACAAGCAACTGTGTGATGTCCTCTTGATAGCAGGGGACCACAAGATACCGGCTCACAGGTTCGTGTTTGTGCCTCTGTCTGCTTTGATTTCATTAATTACTTACTGCTTTAGATCAGAGTTAAAAAGAAGCTCATCTGGATGCACTTGGTTAAGATAGCAATGCTGGCAGTCAGACTTTGGTCTGGACCACAGTTTGCAATAAATTTGGTCAGTTTGATCTATATGGGGAATAATTGGATGAGCTTTAAAATTCAAAGAAAGTCTCTTCTGATTTTCCGGTGACAAGAAAGGTATGCAAACTCAATGTTCACTGGTTTGCATTCTAATATCTACTCCACTGTGATCTAATTACACCATTGCCCAGCCTTATTCCTACATTAAAATTTATACTTGGACAAATATAGTGATCCACTGCTTGGCATCTCTTGACTGCTGAGAACCATTGTGTGGATCTGCTTGT
Organism: Pelvicachromis taeniatus; assembly: GCA_015108175.1. Lineage (NCBI taxonomy): Eukaryota > Metazoa > Chordata > Actinopteri > Cichliformes > Cichlidae > Pelvicachromis > Pelvicachromis taeniatus. The sequence goes on from VURO01009380.1 coordinate 88,932, forward strand.
ATGTCAATCCACAAAGTATATTATATTAGACACATGAAGGATCCGGTATGTTCCACAGTGGCAGAAGAGAAGTATCCTAGTAACTTAGTTGCCTGAATTTTAATAACTGCATTTTTAAATTCTACTTTCAGATACAATCATGTGAGGCAATGTTTAAATCATAAAAATCCATATTAGAAATCTTAAACGTGTGGAAATACGAGTGCATGCTGACTGATTTATTCATTCACGTTTCCTTCATGAATCCACAAGCTTGTTGCTTGAGCTTGCTAGACAAATTAGTTAACATAATTACAAGTCTGACCATTGTAGCTATTAGCATAACATACTGTATGTGGGATAAAATAATTTATCACAGGCTGACAAAGTGGAATCATACAGCAGTGGAAGGGGGCTATAAATCACTGTAAAATGGAATAATTACACTGACAGTACATTATGAATATGGTGTATTGAGTCATGTGAGACATGCTGTTTGTTATGAAGCAGAGCTTCATTTGAGGGCACTCTTAAAACCACAAGGACATAGATCTCCCGCCATGTAACCCATTGTAAATTCATTGATCTTTTTTCTTTATGGCAGATTGGTCTTAAGTGCTGTGTCGGACTACTTTGCCGCTATGTTCACCAGTGACGTGAGAGAGGCAAAGCAGGAGGAGATAAAGATGGAGGGAGTGGATCCAGAAGCCCTCAGATCTCTGGTTCATTTTGCCTACACTGGTGAGTGCTTATAAAGACATTCACTAGGCCTTGTAAGTAGTTATGAGACTTCTGAAATGCAGCATGATTAAAATGAATCAATAAGACAATTCATCATAGAGCTGGCAGACTGGGCAGGACTTCAACATAAAATTTCTTCTGTCTTTTTTTAAACTGGGCAAATGGCCGTTTGGGATATATGCTTTAATCAAAATATTCACTTTTTACAGTGTAACAAGTTCATGGTAAAAATCATAACAATGGCTATCCTTGTAAATTATTGTAAGATTTCATTATTAACGCTATAATTTAGCTGTTACCTTTTGATGCCTTTGATTTGATTCAAATGATAATCGCAAAACTGCTTCCAATGCAGTTTTAGTCGTGTGTTGTTTTACATGTATTTTCCATGTTGTGACATTGCAGGTGTCCTTGAGCTGAAAGAGGAGACCATTGAGAGTTTACTGGCAGCAGCTTGTCTCCTCCAGCTTTCACAGGTCATCCAGGTTTGCTGTAACTTTCTGATGAAACAGCTTCATCCCTCCAATTGCCTGGGAATCCGTTCCTTTGCAGACGCTCAGGGCTGTGTGGACCTGCTTAATGTGGCTCATAACTACACCATGGTAGGACTGTGAACAGAGCCAGACCACATTTTCATGGTGGGCTACATTATTCAGATCATAATAAATAATGGGACCTCACTTATCATTGCACACACACACACACACACACACACACACACACACACACACACACACACACACACACACACACACACACACACATGATTCTTTAATCATGAAAGACATAACTTTAATAAGAATTTAAAAAAATTTAGTTTAGTTACTGCGCACTCACAAAAAGTAATAACCAACCAAATTCTTGTCACCACTTGTTTGGATTTATTTGCTGTAATGTATGCAATTACTATGCATTTCTGTGAGAAGTATTTCTATAAGATTAAGATTCACCCACATGTTTGTCAGATAAATTCTTGCTGGTCATGCAGAACTGACAGCACAAGACAGGCGTTATCTCCTAAAGGACATCTGCTCACTCTGTTTACACAGTCCCCATCCAAGACCAGGAGGTTAATCTAATCATAAAACTGCACAAGAGGGCCAGCTTCCTGTTCAGTCACTTCAGTAATGAGCAGGGAGAGCTGTGGGCTTCCTGGAAGACTATCCTTTATCCTCTGAGTTTAAGATTGTTGTTTTGATAAGCTTGTTTTTCCTATTGCAGCATGGCAGCTTCTGACACACTTTTCCTTCATGAAAGAATGCTTTAATGTTCAATATATACATGTTTAATATGATATAGTTTCACATTGCAATATTTTTCCAACTGTAATATACTTTGATTTGCACACAGCATTTCAATTAATACTTGAAAATTTCGATTTTGTAAATTAATCCTGATCTCAGGAAATAATAAAGAGCAGTCCGTGTTGCCAACCAGCGAAAATTACATAGTAATCAAAAGTTTTTGGAAGGTAATTTTCCCAGCTTTGCTCCAATTAAGCATTAGTTTTTCAATTACTCTTTCAATCAAATCAGTTAATATCCTGTGCTGCTCGTCTTGTTTTCTGAGGCGTTTTCTCGACAGCGAGTCTGCCAGTATCTACAAACACATCCTTTTAAATGGTTATGAAGCAAACTTGGCTAAGCTTTCAATTTTGTTGTAAGCTTTTCAGCATTTGCAGTTACAAATTTATTGGTTTAACACAATGTCAAAGAGCTGGATTGAGTTTCTCCCTCCTCTTTAGCACCAGAGATCAATCGATGTCCCTCATTTCATTAAGGCTCTCCTTGTTAGCTCTTAAAACCTGCCCTCAAAAGACAGATCGGACGAACACTGTAATGTGCAGCATGTTGATGATCAATAGCACGCTTTTTTCTTGTAATTACTGAACATGCTTTCTACAGTGTGCACTCGATTTGTTAAAGATAACAATAATTAATTCTTTACCGCTTTGTTTAAGGCATAAACAGTACAGAAAACTTGCTCTGTGTGTCTCTCATGTGTTTTAATGTTGAACATACCATAGATGCACATATGAGCGGGAATGTTTTATATATCATCTCTAATGGAACTGCCCAGAGACAAAGACCTTGAAGAGGTAGCCATGCAGTGCTGTAATATTGCCTGGGCTTCGGGCCAATAAATGGAAGATTAATCTTTAGAAAGGCAATAGAAAACAGCTTCCATCGAACTTGGAACTGGACACGCTATTGGTGGGATTGTAATGGAGGTTTCCAGAGCCTGTTTTTTATTAAAGACTTATAAAGGCTTATTGGTATCATGTATGATCAGCAGAAAAAATGCCATATTAGCTTAAGAGGAGGCTTTTTGGAGCGAATGCTCTATACCAGATTGATTTGTAGTCTGTTGTTATGTGGATCATTTTATTTACTGAACTAAGTTAAACAGATGATGGCTTCATCTGTTCTTTGAAAAAAAAAATAATTTGAGAAATGGATTCACTGCAGTTATCAGTTATTGGAGATAAAGACCTCCAAACTGGCACTCCCTATCTCCTCACATTCATTTTTCTTCACCTCTCTGTCCTTGTGCCACTTGGATCTCATAGGTGTAGAAACATACACAGACACACACAAAATGCTGCACCAAGCGTACTCCTCGGCTAATAACTGATGATTATCTGTCTCCTCTGCGTCTCCGCTATGTTCCAGGAACACTTCCTCGAGGTCATTCAGAACCAGGAGTTCCTGCTGCTCCCCACAGCTGAAATTGTTAAGCTGCTCTCCAGCGATGACATCAATGTTCCTGATGAAGAGACGATCTTCCAAGCTTTGATGATGTGGGTGAGGTATGATGTCCAGAATCGACAACAGGACCTCGGGGTGCTTCTTGCTTACATCCGCCTACCCCTACTTCCTCCACAGGTGAGATAGCCTGTGAGTCGCTTATACTTGTGTTAGAGCTTGTGACTGATGATTCAGACCTTACAAGTTTGCTTGGCTTCATTAAAGAAGGTGTGATTTTTGATCTTTGATAGTCTGTCCAGGTAGTAAACTCATAATTTTATAAGGTTGTTAGCTTAAAACCAATAATGAAATGAATAGAAATAATATCCCTAACACTGACAAACTAAGCTGAAGGTTTGTGTAATACAGCTATACCAGTCTAAAATTCAATTTCTTCAAGTAAGCACTGACTTACAACTTGGTCATCTTGATTTAAATAACCTAACAGGAAACAGATAAGCATTTTTGACAGATATGAAGTATGAACATATCTATGGTTTAAAAAAAAATGCTATTTTATTTTCACTGACAAATTGCTTTCCAAAACTAATTATGCTCAAGTTATTTTTTATTATCAATATGCAGGAAAGTAACCTGCAGCATTACTGTTTGCAAAATGAAAAATATGTGGAAGATATGATACATAAGTTTTTTTATCCATGGCTTGGGAGATGCCATTTGCTGCGAGGCAAATAAACAACAGAAATGAATCATTGTTTTCTTTTTCTTCTCAAAACTGGTAAAGGTCTTTTTAAGTCTCGCAGGCATAGCGGTATCAATGAATAAATGCAAAACATATGAAAGTGAAATGTCTGAGAAAACCCACATAAAAAGCAACTTCACTGCAGTTTCTGTGTTATGCGGAAATGTAAGACTGCTACTATTTCTCAGAATAGAACGCAACGTTTTGCTGCAGTGCATTTACAAAAAAGAAGTAAAATCATGAAAATACAGTGTGTTTGTTATGTTTCTGCTCTTTTATCTAATTGTAATAATTGATATAGTGACTTACTTTTAAGTAATAGTTTTATGTTAGATAAAGAATTGAAAATGTTGTTTTTGCTTTCACCCCATTTTAGTTAAATGTTTATGTTAGAAAGATGCTGAGTTCTTTTGTTCACAACAAAATGAACATAACACAATCTCACTTTCTCAAGTTTTTGCAGTTATATATCTTATAACTGCAAAATAATATCTTATATATTATTATATATATTTCTTCAAAGGGATTTCAAATCTACACATTACATTACAAATATTACCATTTCTACAACAGAGATTTCTATAAATACCATAAACATTTGAAATTTTCATCACACAGCTAATTTTATTTTTCTTGAAATATAGCTCCTTGCAGATCTGGAAAACAACAAGATGTTCTCTGATGATCTGGAATGTCAAAAGCTGCTGATGGAAGCCATGAAGTACCACCTTCTACCTGAAAGACGCCCAATGTTTCAGAGTCCGAGAACAAAACCTAGGAAATCCACTGTTGGTGCACTTTATGCTGTAGGAGGAATGGATGCTACCAAAGGTATCCGACATACCAACTTACTGAAAAGACTCTGAAGATGGCTTTGCAAGATGTATAAAAAAAATAGAGGGCTAGTTTATACACAATTGTTCTAAGTGTATGGTGACACAGGCTATTTAAATTTTGGTATTTTGTTTAATTTCAGGCTCTACCACCATAGAGAAGTATGACCTGCGAACAAACACTTGGGTCCAGGTTGGAGTCATGAATGGGCGCCGGCTGCAGTTTGGTGTGGCAGTGATAGACAACAAGTTGTACGTGGTTGGAGGGAGAGATGGACTGAAGACGTCCAACATGGTGGAGTGCTACAATCCCATCACCAAAGTGTGGTCCACCATGCCCCCAATGTCAACACACAGACACGGGCTTGGTGAGTGATTGGCATGAAATTGGTCAACAGCATATTGTTATTTTCATCGGCAATAATGTATTTTAGTAGTGTTGGTACTATGTCTGTGTTCTGAAACTTCCCTGCTTTTCCACAAACGTACATGGAAAGCATAATTTAGGAACGATATGCCTTACTTTTCTTTCAAATGGAAAGCTGTACGTATGAAGAGCAGCAGCAACCTTCCATTCAGAACAGAGCAGGAAGCAGTGATAACAGCTCTGATGCTGGTTTAGTCAGACACAGAATGAAAGGAGGATCTGAGGTAGAGGTGGGTTGCCAAGTATTTTGCAAATGCCCAACAACTGAAGGAAGTTAAAACAATTTAAATAGCACACTGCATATAAGATTTCCCAAATAAAAGCATAGAGGGTATTAGCTTAACTCTTCGCTACTATAGGCTGGCACTGAGATCATCTTATCTGCCAGGATTGTGGTTGAATTTAACTTTGTGACTTTGTGTTGGATATGATGCTTGGTTGTTCCCTAATAACAGCTAACTGGAATAATCATTCCATTACAAACTGCAACTTGTCAATTTTCAAAACAAATTCATTAACTGCTTTAATGTCATGATGAAATCACATATATGGTTGTATATGTTTCAGGTTTCAGCTCAGTTAACCAAACAGATGTTACGAAACACCAAACAGGATGTCTGTTTAGTAAGGTCACAATTGGTAGGCTGTTAAGAAAAAAAAAATCTTTGACATAAACCTTTGATATTTTTTCCATTCCCCTATCAAAGCTTGGCAAGCTGTGCTGGCCCCGCTCTTCCTTACCCTTCCCTGCCCAATAAATCTCATATCAGAAGCATTTTGATTCACAGTTGAAACAGGTCTGGGTAACAGAGGAGGGAGATCTTGTCAAAGCATTCAGCTCACTCACACAGTGTGGTCGGAGGTATCAGCAAGCCCAGGAGATTGCACTGTACAGATTACCTGCGCTGTCTTTGAACATTCATGTACCACATATCTCTTGGTGCTTTGCTTATCTTGTGCATATTTTCATTCTGAATATGTTTTAACTTAGTGTTTACCAACATCCCTGCATAGCCATTTCCTGCTGTGTGCTTTATGGGTAAAGAAAAGGAAAAAAATGTGTTGTTTTTCATTCTTAACCCACAAGCCAGTAATAAAAAGGAGCCTCACTACAAGACCAGTTTTCATCTGACAGTGTTTATGTCACTCGACGTTCTCTGAATGCGGTCTTGCCCTCATGTTTCCTCTAAATAATTGAACTCTCACCAAAGGAAAGAAGGGTTTTAATATAAGAATCCATTGTGTTAAAGCACCCTCTGCATTGACGCTGGTGGAAATAAGCATTCCTGTGTGACCGAGGGACGAGGAATAACAAAGCAGTTTTATAGTCTTCCTGTTTTCTGAATAGATTCGGCCAGCTGGTTGACTCACTCTACTCAGTTCTAAAATGAGAAACCTATCTCTGCTCAGACTCTCTAACAATAACACTCATTTGGAAATCTTCGGACTCCTTTCACTGATTATTCTTTGAGATTTGTTTAAGATTTTCGTGTTTGAAAACTTTTTCATGTAATTTTGGCAAAAATGTTTGTTTCATTTAACCTCTGAGGTAAACAAATAAAACTATTTACTAGAATTGTGTAGACAAAATCACATATGATGGAAATACGTATAGAAAATATTAAAATATTCTTTTCTGCATTTAGTTTTTTATAGTAGCAAATATTTATAGTATTTGACTTTTCCATATGCAGCTATCTAATGGGACAATTTATCTTATTTATCTTTACAGCATGAATTATTTGGATAGCCTTCATTTCTTATTTCTATTTCTTCAGGTATTGCTGTGCTGGAGGGCCCCATGTATGCTGTAGGAGGCCATGACGGCTGGAGCTATCTCAACACAGTGGAGCGCTGGGACCCACAGGCCAGACAGTGGAACTACGTGGCCAGCATGTCAACACCACGGAGCACCATGGGAGTCACAGCACTTAATGGAAAGTAAGTTGCTATGACCCCCATCTTTGTCTAACCTGTTTGACTATCCCATCATAGCCTTTTAATTAAAATGTGCAACCTTAAACTTTAATGCAAAGTGTGCTATTGTATTTCCGCTTCCCTGCCTCTGAAGCCATTGCCCTCTGCAAATTAGTACTAAGAAGGCAGACATTTGCAGGCAATTCAAACTTAAAAAGGAAGCCTAATTGGAGTATGCTCTTTTTTGAGGGTGCTATCGTCCATAAATTGTACTTTTCTGCTTGACTGTAGTAAACTTGCATATAAGGATAGCACAGTTAGTCTTTATTCCTGCATCTCTTGGTCAGTTTTAGCTGCTGGTTTGCTGGAACAAATGTTTTTGCAGGATAGATTCAGTTATTGTTTATTTCCTTGCACTATAAATCAACCAAAAACAAAGGTAAAAGGAAAATAGAAGAATCTTTAACACTGCAGTGTGTCTCGTTATGAAGCAGGCAGTAAACTTGCAGCTGGATTTGAGCATGAAATAACAAAAGCATTGTTGTGTAACTCAGTGCAGCGGTCCAGGAAAAGCTGGAGCGCAGTATTAATGCACTATTAGTTCGACAACATTATACTTCTTTTGTGGTCTGCGAGAGATAAACTCCAAGGTGGCTGTGCAACAGTGCAGCTCGGAGCAAAAGCTGCTCTGATTAGTGTGGTAATTTATACAGTATAATCTAGACTCCATAAAAGCAAAACACTTGATGTATTTGTATGTATTAAATGCCTTACAACACAATTTAAAAGTAAATTAGGCAAATAACAGACCAGCTCTCAGTCTAATTTGAATATGTTTGTGTGCTGAAGGAGAAAAGAGGCTGCTGCTTCTTTACATCCTGTATTCGGTGTTAAATATGTTGCTGAGTTATTTCTGCAGCTAGGTCAAAAATAGACAACAAGCAAACTATTTCTCTGTCCTGTGCTTTCTTTCTTGTTGGGCTTGTAAGCTACAAGCTACATTTAACCCACTGATGTTATCTTTTTCTATGAAAACTGCTTTTGAAAAATGTTATCCACTGCTCAGTGCTGTATCTTCTAAAATCTGCCTTATTATCAGTGTTCTGATAATGTTTAGATAACAGTTCTGTTTCGAAGCATGCAACTTCTACAAGGGACTCATTTGTCGAATATTTGCTTAGAATTTTACTTAATACACTTTAATCTTTCAGATTATTTGCTGTTGGTGGTCGAGATGGAAGCTCTTGTCTCAGGTCGATGGAGTGCTTTGATCCACACACCAACAAGTGGAGCATGTGTGCACCGATGACCAAGAGACGAGGAGGAGTGGGTGTAGCAACATACAACAACTTCCTGTACGCCGTGGGCGGACACGATGCCCCTGCTTCCAACCACTGTTCGAGACTCTCCGATTGTGTTGAGAGGTCAGTAAATGCACGTCCTCATCTCCAGAGTACACAGAAGACAATGGTGTGTTTGGACTGCTGTTCATTGAACTCAGTGATGGGTGGGGTCAAGATAGGAAACTTTCTCGAAGGAACAAATAGGAACTCCTCTTGATCCCCACCCTGTTCCTGCATTTTGAGACGTGTCTGCATTACGCAATACCCTATTGTAGAGATCATTGTTGCTACACATGGTTTTATGTTATAGTATCTGGCACCATCTGGTGGCCACAATATCCTCTTTAGTACAAACCTAAGGTAAACCCATTGGCGTGATTTAAATACACGTAACAGTCTTTTTTGGCATAAAATGCAGAGATCATTTTTTCTAGGACTCAGATTTAGATTTATATATATTCCCTCTTAACATGTTGATGCACTGGTCAGTATTGTATAACTTTAGAGTGCATCCTTTCAAGAGGCTAAAACTCCAGACACACCTGTAGTATAAAGAGCAACTTTCCTTCTCGACCCACGTGTTTCAGCCTGTAGCTGAAACAGCCTGTAGCATTCTGGTGTTATGCAGTTCTTTCACGGTGAGTGTGTCTCACAAAGATAAAAGGTTGAGAGTAGCGATGTCTGGCACAACTTTCAAGGTACACAGAGAAAAGCTAAAGTCGAAAGCGCTACAATGTTGTTCTTCAACGAAGAGCGAGTCTAAAAAAGATAAAATGTTGCAAGGCTACAGGCTGAAATGTGCTGGTCAGGCAAGAAAGTTGTTCTTCATACCGCAAGTGTTGCTGGAGCTTCAACCTCTTTAAACTTTTGTTCTTTTCTTTGCACCTTAGAAGTAGTTGAAGTTGTGAGTAGGGCTTTTCAGTCTGGATTTTCCATCTTCTTCTAAACTTCCTCCTACAGTCCAAACACATACTTGGTAGATTAAGTGGTGATTATGTACTTGTGTATATGGTTGTGTGTAGTTCCCTGTCTCTCTGCGTTAGCCCTGTGATAGCCTTGTGACCTGTTCAGGATGTACCTTGCCTCTTTATCTTTGCCAGCTGGGATAAGTTGGATGAGCGGTTACAAGAACAGGCAGTTATTCATCTGTAAAATTCAAATATAGCATTTAGGACCTGCTCAGTTGCATTATCATGTAATTGTGGCTGTTTCCCATTTTAGATATACTTTGTTACTGATGTACTTTTGATATGCAGCACACAATACTTAATAATAACAACCACAATTCACAGTTTTGTATTCTATAGTGAATGACTTTTTAAACATTTGGGTGGCTGTTGTGTTCATAAGCATAAACAGTAAATCAAATGATGTCTCTTAACTTCAAATATGGACAAACAGATGAAAAAAACTCTTTCTGGGGAAAAATCCTGTCTGATGAGTCCAGTTCTCCCAGGACCGAGCATCTGCCAGCTGCTTTTCGAAAGACAGCTTTGTCTTTTGCTTTAATGTTTCAGTTTAGTTCTCTGTGACCATTCAGACATCTGTGATTAAAGAGGAGGAACATAAGGCCGTTCCAATTAGTGGGGATGAGACGCTATTAGACTGACTGAGTAAATAAACTTTTAGAGAAAATGTTGTTTCACCATACTAAGTAATGTCATGCAACGACAGTTGTTCAAGCAAATATTTTAATTACAGGTATGACCCAAAGACGGACACCTGGACCACTGTGGCCCCCCTCAGTGTTCCCCGGGATGCGGTTGGTGTTTGCCTGCTGGGTGACAGGCTTTATGCAGTGGGCGGATATGACGGCCAGTCGTATTTGAACACTGTGGAGTCCTACGATGCACAGAACAATGAGTGGACTGAGGTAATTGCATTAACTCAATTTAATGAAACTGCAAAAACACAGTTATCAAATATATTCTTACTATTTTAGATTAAAAAACATAAAAAAAATCCAGCTGAGAAAAATAAAAAGTTATAAAAAGAGTAAAACTTTCATAGAACTGCAGATATTTTGCTAGAACCAGTTACAACCGACATCAGGGCTCCAGTTAAATCTGAAGTGACTGAAGCATATCAATATTTTATAGTTGCTTTTCTTTTTGCATGTTTTTTTGGTTTAAATCTTGACCCTTTGACCTCCTTATCAGCATGAAGTAAAACAGGATTTTTCAAAAAGGCATCCTTACATGAAAGACTGCATGTTAACCTCTCTGTCTTCCTGTAGGAGGTCCCTCTTAACATTGGCAGGGCAGGCGCCTGTGTGGTGGTGGTGAAATTGCCTTGAGCGTTTTGTCTCTAAACAGCATGGGTAACAAATGAGGGAGCAGCAAAGAAGAGTGGACAAACAAAACAACAGATCAAGGACGCATCCTTTGAGAGTCATGCTTTTATTTTTTCTTACTTTAACTCGCCTCTCCAGAATTTTCAGAGGGAAACACAGACAGAGCCTTGCCCATAAACCAGTGTTGCTATCATTAGTGGACATGCCTGCCCACTGGGAAGGACTTGTTCAGAAACTGGAATGCACTGCACATTCTTCACATTCTCGACCAATCAAGAATTTTCATAGACTTGGCCAAGCTGCGGCGAATCAGCGCCAGGCCTTTGTTGTACGGCTTTGTTATACTAGTTTTATGAAAAGTAACGTGAATGTCTCCAAGATTACATTTAAAACTTACAGTCTGAACATATAAACCAAACTCCAGGTTAGTTTACATTTCTACGCAAACATTTCGTACCAGTACCATCTCACACAGTATATTTTTGGGATTAAATCTCCATTTATAGCCACTCTAATGAAAATTGTTGTAATAAAAAGAAATAACTGTACCAGTGTCTTTCCTCATGGGTGGTCAGAATCACTTCTGAAGCGTAGTAGACCACTGTGAACACCGAGGGTTGAAGTAAAGCAATGAAATGATTTTTTTGTTTTTTTTGCTGAATAAAATATTTAGACATTTTATTGTTTTTATTCTTTTTTTAAAGCCTGTAGCTACAAAAACACCAAAGTCATTTGCTTGTCTTAGATGTCTTGTTACTTGTTACATGTTCTAAAGGTTTACAAATTTGTGAATTACACAAAAATATATCATATTGATATCTCACATTGCTGTACAGACTTTTGTGAAATTTCTGAAATGACATTTGTGTTTATGGGATCATGCCTAAACCAGTGCCCTCCGATCACTACAGTCATTGCTGTTCATTTGGCTTCCTTTATGGGCATGCTAGCCGAGTGAATGTTTCATTTGATTTATATAATATTATATATGACGATCATTACTGTCCTGTCTGTATTTTTAAGGATATAAGACCTTCTGAGTTATGTAGATCTTCTTTTTTTCATCACACACCCTAGCAGTGGAATCAGGTGCATCTAAACCAGCTATGTGAATCTATGACAGCTTTTATTTGACACGTTACCCACAGCACTAAGAAACCTGATTGCCACAGCACTTCACTATTGCAAATGTTTCAAATTTTTACATTTGTAGTTAGTGTATCTGTTTAGAAAAACAAAACATTATGACCTTCTTCATAATAATTTGTAACTGTAATTCTAACACGTTTTGGGGCCAAATGCTAATGTTTTTATCATAATTTTGTACAGCATGAAAACCCATAAATAAAAAGACTTCAGTCTTCTCTGCATGTTCAAATCCATGTTTAGAGCTGTGGCCCCGCACCGGGCACATTTTGATTACTCTTGTTGTTCTGCTTCAAGTAAACATAACCGATTCTTTGACTAAACAGGCTCGGAAGCTGCTTTGATGTCTGTCAGCATTAACCTTAGTTTTGTTTTCACTGCAGTGCCCTCTTCTTAAATCAAGCAAGCGTGTTTGTTGATATTGCCGTGTTTTTTCAATCTCCCATCAACAGACTGAGGACCAAATGCTTTTGCTTGCCTTTGTTTTTTCTCCCCATTGTTTACCCTTCAAATAGTCCCTTCAGCCCACCATCCTCTAGCTTGTTTGGTAAGATTTCAATCACTTTCGCATGCATAATATCGGCTCATGTGTCCACGTGTGCACTTTTTTATTTTTATTTTCAGGAACCTGTTGGTGATTTTAAAAATACACAGTATATTGGACACACGGCAGAAAAAAAAAAAATCCCCTTTTGCACTTTCCTTTTTTTCACATTATGTAAAGATTAATCTTCTTCTCTAGCTTTCTATTTTTGTTTATCTGCATCTTTTCCTGCCAGAGCTCATAAGGGAAATCAATAAAAGGATAATAGCTTTGATCTAAGCTCACCTCTCAAAGTAAAATGTGGAATTTCTCAGTATATATCTGTACATTAATTTGAGACGCAGTGCTGTGGAAATATGGGGCCATAATGATGAGAATTGCTTTATTCAATTTTGTCCTGCGAAGATTGTAACAAGCTGCAAATATATAGAATTTCTGTGTACTTATCTCATAGTTTACCTCAGTATTGCCTAATCTTCAACAGCACTGTCAGACTAAGCTGCTTTGCCAAGTCAATCTAGTAATAGGTTAACAGCTGCAGTACACACATGGATACACACTGAATTGGCTACGTGACTGAACTAAGATCCACTGCCTCAAATCAAAATTTAATTCTAGTTTCAAGGGCCCAAGAAAATGTGTTTGTGCCACAACATGGTGCTGAACACCTCTGGAAAAATATATAAAATATTAAGATCACAATGGGTGGAGTAGCTTGACTGTTTCTGAGCTCTGTTGAGATTCCTGCAAATTTAAATACAGATTTAAACAATGAAATCTTTAAATTCGCAGTCATTTAGCTGAAATACGATGTTTAACATTTTCACGGTGCATATTTCCATACTGGCTGTACTAGGATATATGCTTTGTTGCTTGGTTCCTGTGCTTCTGAAGCGAAAGAGCCGATAAAACATGTATGACTTATAAAATGTGCTTAAAGCTCTGAGAAAGAGACAAGTGGATTGTGTGCACCATGAGAAAGCACAGCACAAGGTACTAATGGGGGATCGGTTTTCAGTGCACATGTTCCAAGAAGCATTTGCAATGCAATATTTAATTCACTGTTTTCTGTACGAGGTTTACAGACAAAATATCGAATATGCATCCCTTGCTTGAGTTTTGTTCCACCAGTATCCTGCACGCATACTGTAGGACGGTGATGTAATTCTATCATAAATTATCAAGAGAGGGTGCTGTTGCACTGCAGAGGATGTACTTACCGACGCTAACGGCAAATCAAAATCTCCAATACCATTACTGTTCATAATAAATGTCAACCGGCATTAAGGATGCCAAGGACAAATACTTGAGCTAATAACCCTGCATAATTATTGAGACATGATGATGAAATATTTGGAAATTGGATGTTAAGGCAACTCGTTCTCTTACCTTCGAATGAGCATTTTGCTGAGTTTTAAAGGGAGCTTGAAGCTTCTGAACGAGATGAGTTCTGACTTGTCAGGTTTTAAAAGGATTTTGGCTTCACAAAAGTTTGAACAATGTCTCATAATTGTGTGACAAAGCTTGACAGACTGGTCTATTTTTTTTCTTTAGGTCTGTGCCTAGCTTTTTGGGGGATATATATATATATATTATTTTAGGACTGAAGAAGCAGCTTTCCCTCATATTTTATTCTTTTTGTGACAGCAAACTGAGATGGAAAGTGATGGGAGAAAGATGCAACAACACAGCATGAGTTGCAAACATTTTACTATATTGATTGTTGGTTGTGAAGACAGAGTGTGTTTACAAAGTTTCTTTCTTATATAATAAGTATTTTTTGGATTTAGGGTACATTCGAGTTTTTGTATGTCATAAAATCTTACACTGAGAGAAATGTGGATTTCGCCAAATACATTTTTCTCCAGAGAAATTCTTATACTGCATAATTGTTTTCTGTCAAAATACAGTCTGATAACTTCAGAACAGATCAGTTAGCCTAATACTAAATGAAGAACATGTGAAAAAAAAGAAGATTTTGACGGCTTATATGTCAAACCACAGTGTTCTTAAAAGAGTGAGAATGAAAAAAACAGCATGCGAGAGATCTTCACCACGGGGACTAAAGACTAGATGGATCCCTCTACAAGTGCCACAACAAACTGTCAACTTAGAATAAGATTGTCCCGTCAAGCGTGCTTAAATAAGCCTGTTAACATGGCACTTTTGACATGTTGCAATGGAGTGCCATGTCAGGCAAAATGCTGTGTCTTCTCTTCCCAGGTGATGGCAAATTGATTTTACACTGCAACAATTTTTTGTCAAACGACTGAATTCAGCGAGAGACGATGTATTTAACATATCACACGGGCAGCAGGACAATATCTAACCACTGAGATGCGTGTTCATTTTCAGATAACAATCCAGGTGAGCTTGAAAAATCACCCGCTCACGAACGCACGTACGCTACAAACTACAGCCTTTTAGTGACACTGACAGTGATAAAGTAGTTAGCTGAGCTTTTATGAGTCCAGCACTGATACAGAGAGTGACAGTTGCTTTTCAGTCTGATCAAAGGCAGCAGACAAGTGCTGTAGAACGTCTCTCCCTCTATCCTCCCCCCAAACCCTGTCTCTATCTAATGATAGTTGAATACATTGTCATCTCATTATCTTTGAAGAGGGGAAAGATCCCTCCCGTATGAGTGGGCACTGTGTCTCTTGCCATCAGTCGGGCCCTAAAATTGGTGAAGCGCATTCCCGTCTCATTATGTTGAGTGAGAAATATCAGACACATCCCATCTGCCTAACGCCTTCCACACACATGCTGCCATGCTTCAGCCATACAAGCTGGTACTGTTCTGCTATAGTTCTATAACGTAGATATGACACGGGTACTCTAAGTGGGTTTGGACAGTGTTGTTAAGGAAATCACTGCATGGTTAACTGTCTCAGTCCACCGACTTACATGAGGGTCTTTTTTTTCTTCTTCTTTTTATAGCAATAACCATCAAAGAGCCCTTGACTCTTCAAAATGCTTCTAGGCTGCGTCTCACACCATCACTGATATTGCAGCATTTTGTGCCGTTTACTTCTTAATGGGTTTTTTAGTACACGAAAGACAAAACACATTTACCTCCAATAAATAACACTTTTGCCAGTTCCTTCTGGAGGCCCTCCTAATTCTCTAACACACACACACACACACACACCTACACACACACACACACACACACATGCAATTGTTGGAGTATTAGGACATAGTGACAAGCTTCATGGACAGATAATGATGCCTTCAAATTTTCAAATTAAGCAAGTTTTTCAATCAGACCGAGATCACTGCACACATCTAGTACCTTTGTGACTATTGTATAATAAATGAAAAGCGCTCAAATCAAAAAGTCAACAATAACTTGACACAAATGCCAAATTGGTCCCAGATTCTCTTGACTGACTCTAACAGATGTCATGGGCCGATTGCCAAAACATCTTATCGTGGACACAGTACAGTGAAACCACAACACTGATCTACATGATGGATGTCAGATCAAAATGAATCCAGCCATGGTTTTACCAGCTTTGAATTCATGCATGGGGAAGCCTGTCAGGGGCGAGAGATGATGTGGACGCTGGCTCTCACTGTTTGTCAAGATTTTACAACCCTCCCCCTCGCTACTCGTTTGAAGCTAGTCATCTGCTGTCTAGCAGCTTGCTGCCAATACGCCTGAGAATCTAGATTCAACATTTACGGACTTCTCACAGGAATGAATGCAATTAGACTGTTTTGTGGGTGTAAAGCATCCCTTTGCATACACCATGCAATCTATCATTTTAATGGGCCTCAACTTGCCCAGGGAACACACTTTAATTTGGTAACTGCACTTGTATATTCCTTATTTTATGTGTCTAATGCAGACAGCAAACTAGTCACCCATCAATGGCACATTCTTTCACAGCAGTTTTGCTCCTTTGGAAGCTAGTATGGCATAAAGAAATACAAAACTTAACGCAGACCTTTGAAAGTTGAGCATCAAATGATGTTTTGACATCAAATGGAATAATGAGAAAACATCAAGACCTGAAAAAGATCACATACGCAAGCAGCTCAATTCTTTAAATGAGATGTGTTGTTTGTTTTCTGACAGATACAGACATGAGAACAAAGTTGCTCTGTCCAACTCACTTTCTAAGTCTTTGCAGCAGCCATAATTCAGAGAACATCATGTCCACTTCAATAACACAAGCATAGCTCCTTGAAGGACACACACAATATATATTTTAACAGCTTTTTTCCTTATAAATCCTTGCAATAGGAGAAAAAACACCATCGAGCATTGCTTGTGTGCCACTATTGTGCCTGCTACGCCTCTTACCCTATATGATCTTTCTCGGCACATTACTGCTGCCCGTGCAACGACCGCTTACGAATTGCCTCCAGAACTAAATCACTTCCTTTGTCAGACACGACTGCCTTTCTTTCCGAGAACCATTGCTTACCGCTATTGTTAGTGAAGATGAACAGCCCACGACAATTAAAGGTGTGGACCATTACTTCTGCTGTACGGAAGGTTAGACCTTATGCTTTACAGCCTGAGGGAGAACATCGGCATATCTTCATCTGTCATTCAGAGCCATAATGGAGGGCCTTGGAATGGATGAAGAGCCAACAAATGTCCGACGCCCTGCAGACTTTGGGTCAGGCTTATGCGGGTTTGTCAGAGCTGAAGATTTGAGATTATAACAAAAACTTGATGAAACTCAGTTAAAAACATGTAGCCAACAGCCAGCAAAAATGAAGGCGGCAACTGTGCAGAAATTCTACGTATGCAATACAACAGAAATTTCCATGAATAAAACAGACAAATGCTGTATACACACTAATTTAGCATACATAAGAATTTAGCTAACAGTCTGTATATTAGATTTAACAAGAATCTGGTGCTTGTGATGCGATCAAAGTCAAAAAAGGAAAGATGTTGCTCTCAGAATCTGAACCCCAATCTTAATTCCTAAAACTCCATTATCTTAACTCACATGCATTTTGCCTACAGCCTTTAAGGTGTTTGAAGGCATCTTTGTCACTGTTTCCTTGGAGACAAAAGGCAACTAATTAGTTTTCTGTAGAGTAATTAGTTAACTACTCTTCAAGTCAGTGATAAGTAATGAGTTCCTGATAGGATTTAACCTAAACAGCACTGTTGGAAATATGTTTTCTTACTCTAAATTAACTTGCAGCCGTTCTAAACTGGTTTCCCTTAATATTACATGTTCCTTAATACCCAACACTCATATGGTATGTATTTACCAGTTATAATTACAAAGTATTATATGTGAATCTTAAAATTTGCTTCTTTATTGCGTCGAAGAATATCTTTTGAAACGTGCAGCACCGCCTCGAGCAGAACTCACTGCAAATAAAAAAGAAGGAACTATTAGTGATATATTTGCTTGGTTTT
Organism: Pelvicachromis taeniatus; assembly: GCA_015108175.1. Lineage (NCBI taxonomy): Eukaryota > Metazoa > Chordata > Actinopteri > Cichliformes > Cichlidae > Pelvicachromis > Pelvicachromis taeniatus. The sequence continues at coordinate 107,000 of VURO01009380.1, forward strand.
CACTTCCATAAAATCCACAAAAGGTTTCTGAACATGAACAATTCAAATGAATATTAATAAAATGCTAAACATTAGTGGTAAAAATAGTAAGTTCTCCACAGATTGTTGTGCTGCTAATACTAACTCCTATATTTAGAGATATATCAAAGATGAAAAGCTGCTGGGTACAAAAAAACACATGCTGTAAACCGAATTCTTACTGCTTTGCTGCTCACTCTAAACGGAAGCGATATAATTCCTGACATAAATATCACGACAGTAGGGGAAGCACAAGTTGTAGAAATTCATATGTGTGGCAACAAAGCAAGTCATCTTTGAGAAACAAAAGTTCACAGTGGAAACCTACATGACATATCCAACTTGTTAGTGATGTTTTCTCCTGGTATCATCTTTCTTACCAACCTGTTGTGTTTTTCTGCAACTCTTCCCAGACACTTTGCTTTGAAGGAGGGTAAGAAATGGGTATAAAAGCCAATGCTGTTTCCTTTCAACCATAGTGGCTAAAGCTGCTGTCTTTGCCTTGGCTCACACACACAGAGAATCGCACCCATGCATGCACATTATATGTTAATAGATATTCATTAATAGATATTTTATTTAAATGACAATATTTTGATTTCAGAATCACATAGACAGAGACAAACAGAGTAAACTCTTTTCTCGCATAAATTATAAGTTCTTTATTTTATTTATTTATTTTAACAAAGCAACAATAGCACAAGACAAGGACACACAACATGAAAAACAGGAAAAGCTGTAAAAGGATAAATGATGGACAGATTGGTATCGGGATGTAATCAAATAAAGTTAAATAAAAATAACAAAATGACAGTGATGTAGCTTATCCTGATATACATGTTATCCTGCACACATATAAACAATACAAACACATTACAGTGTAAACATAACACGGTGTATGCTGCAAAAGACAAATACGTGAAAGCGATACAAGTGTGACAGTAACAATACTGTGCCAATGCTGTGAAGCTATGTTGCAAAGCCCAGTATTTCAGCTGTAGGGAAAACTCCATAACACCCCAGATGGGGTGTGAGCAGAGGCATGCAGGGTTGATTTAATCAATTTTAGAACATTTTGTTTCTTGCTTAACCCAAGGCAATAAGCATCATACTGGTAAAACCCACAGAGCAGTCATATTGCCAGGAGGATTGCCCACGGTGGACAAAAGTTGAACCTTTCTTATCCTCCTATAGCCTAGTGTCTGAATCTGATAGCGTATGTATGCAGATAACAACTTCAAAAGATTAATTCTCTTCTTACTAGACATTTTTTAACAGGAAAATCTCTTGTTCTCAAAGTAGCTTAAGCCTTTTGTTACATAGCCTTTAGCTTCATAAGAAACTTTCCCTTCAAATTCATCCTGAGGCTCATTCCCGATACCCCTGTTTGAAATGCAGAGGTGTTAAATTATTTAGGGTCGAATCTGTATTTTATTTTAGAATGGGGCTGGAAGGAATACTAACTAATACTTAGTTACCAGCTTTGAAGGCCACTTGGAATGAATTTAATACAAAATATTGACCTTGTAAATAGTGGGTTTACACACCTGATCATTACATAACTTAATGTTTCCCCTGACTGCCCCTAAGCACAACCTATTTTAGAAAGAGAAAGTGTGAAGAGAGTGAGCATGTGAGTGGGTTTTTAATGGCCCTAATAGTCAGTGCACATGCCAGATATTTGACAAAAATTGCCAAAAGGGTCAGGATAATATGTCAGTGCATGCATTAGTCAAAAATGTAATTAACAGGTAAAATAAAAATTATCAGTAGTGAAATCCATTTCACTCTTCTGTTTAATTTCACTTGTCCTCTCTTGCAGTGTACTGCATGCTCAGTATGCTTTATGTCTTTCACTGCATAGGAAACTAGGTATCCCAGCATGCCTCAGCCATTCCAACATACAGTTGCCAGCGGGATGCAACACTGCAAAAAGTGCTGCCTCTTTAAGTCTCCTGTGTGGCATGTTAAGCAATGGTAATCTGCCGCAGTGCAGACAATAAATTCCACTGCATAACTTAGCGTCACCATGACATCGTACCTGGATGGAATATCATATGGGCAGATGGAGGGCTAGATGGAGAGAGGCCATGCCTCTTGCAGAATAAATATGTGTCCCCAGTGTTGACACAAAAGGGACAAAATCTGAGCAGTAGTCACCACTTGTTCATACACTGCATTTGAGGGAAACAAAGAGGACTGTGCATTAATTATTTCCTCCAGCTCAGTGCTGGTTTGGTCAACATGCGATTCATCTGTTCAGGGCAACAATGGAGCTCAATGCTATGACAAATCTGAAGGCCTGGGCTGTCTTCCCAGTTCCCAAAAGCTTAATAGTGTGCCATGTGGAATGATGTAATGCTAAAACACTGCAAAACTTCCACGCTCACCAGCTTTAGTCAGGGCAGGGGGAAAAGAGAGAGACAGACTAGAGACAGACAGGGAGAGAGACAGAAGGAGACTCAAAGGGCCTGATTACTGCATATCATCTAGAATACAACTTGTACCATACAAATCTCCAGTGAGATCCCCATACTGTTGGAGTATGATAACAGAAATGAAAAGCTAGTATGTGCTGGGGCTCTCTTAACGCAGCTGCCTCACAGTGTTAAGGAAAGTGATGTTCACTGCGTGACTTAGACAGCAACTCTGCAGTTATTTGACAAACTGAAAGCCATTTCAGGCTGTCACAAGCAAAATTTGTTTGGAATACCCTGTTGCAAGGACCTATAATCCCCAACAAAGAAATGTTATTATTCACAACAGTGTGAAAAGAGACACACCAAAGCTGCCCCGTACTAAGTATGGGTTTCGCTTTGGGGTTTGATCTTTTTTTTTTCTCATTTTTTCATGAAAGATATTAGACCGGCTTTTCATTTTTTCATGTCTTTCAACTACAGAAGATTAAAGGTCGGGACTCTATAGCAAGCACGGGAAAACTTGATAACGCCTGAAAAGCATGGATATTGCTTGTTACATATAAGACAGTGCAATTTTAATATGTAATGGCATGCGCTCAAATATAAAGAGAAATGCTAACTCAGGTGAAATAAAATACACATGCCAGGTTGAAGGCTCTCTTCCAAATGTGATCACAGCATGGATTTATATTGTGTATTTAGATGCCAGAGTATATGCAGCTTTTTCTAAAAGTCTGCTATAGTAACATGATCAGTGATAAACTGATAAACATTTTGCTTCTTAAACCTACATTTTCAAGTTTGAACCAAGCATGCACTTCAGGTTAAAGCATTTTTATAAACAGAACATCTAAGAACAAAATTTTGCTCCACAAAGTTCATACAACTCACATGAGTATGTCATTTATCTCTTTTGAAATGAAAATCTGATTATATTTTATCTCCCACTGTAGTCCGTGGGCATATTTCAGTCTTATCTCATCCGAGCAAAATGCGCACGCAGAATACATATCAGCACTCCAACAGAGATTTACAGAGAATAATTGTTGTAAGCCATAATTTTTAGTACATCACCAATCAAATTATATTATATAATTAAGCAGCGTAATTGCAGTTTGTATTTTAAATTATGGTTTTGCAAAAAAAGAAAACGAACAAATAAACAAACAAAGAAAAAACATTAGATCCAAGGTGTAATGAGGTCTGGTTGTTAAAAGGTCTCATAAGAGTATTTTTCTTCATGGTAAGTCGTTATTATTACACGGCACAAAAATCAATTACAGTTTTATAGAGAATCATGATCCCTTTTGGGGAATTCACCAAGGAGTGCCTTGCATTTTTATAGGGCTCGATGATTTTGACAGCAAAAAAAAAAAAAAAAAGGTTCACTGAT
>VURO01009380.1:110850-122602 GCA_015108175.1 Pelvicachromis taeniatus
GTCGATAATTTTAAAAAAAAAAAAAAAAAAAAAAAAGGTTCACTGATGAGATTTGTTTCAAAGTGAAAATAATAATAATATTAATAGTAAACCAAAAGCAAAAAAATGACATCCAACACTATACAATAAAACACTTTTTCCATGGAAGTGCTTTGACAAACTTGGTACCAAACATTCAAGGTTGATTTTCTATTTCTATTCAGATCCCAGACCAATTTGTTGCAGTCCATAGAAACACACTCTTTACTATGCATGGCGTTCTAATACCCTTGGCCCTTTTTGGACAAAAAGCAGAGCAGATAGCCAGGGGCATTTCATTTCATGCTCTACCTCCTCAACCCCAGATGTTCACCTCAAAAACATCTCCACTGATACAGGTAGAAGCTTAATGGCCTGCAAATTGCCCCGAGCTCAGGTAATGAAATGCAACCTCTGTATAATTTTAATTGAGAACCCTGGATGGAAATCAAATGATAATGTGCTCCATGCATGGGAAGTTTTCAAGTAACAGTGAAATTTGTGTCTGGTGTGTAAGTGCAGCGTGGGCTGAGGTAAATGACTTTTTCCTTGTGAGCCTCTCTTCATTTTAATTGTGGATTGCACGGTGTAATAAACGAGCTGGTCATGACTTAGCATCTGGTAAATGAAGCAGACGATGTACACACCTTTGAATGCACAATGGTGCTCCATATTTACAATTCAATCCGACAGGGTGCCTATTAGAAGCCATAAACCTGCTCAACTGTTAGATAAGATACCCTCAATAACCCCCTCCTCACCTCCACCCCCATGCAGTCACACACACTCTTAATTTCTACAGTACACGCTGTTAAGTCAAAGCATTTCCTCATTTATATTACATGTTTTCTCCATGTTGTGAATTCCAAGTCTCCTTGATTAAGACCAAGTACAGAGCAATGCCTGTATGTAGATACGCAGTGCTTTTACATCATGGTCGGTGCCGCACGAGAATAAAAAAGGGCTGACGGTCCCAAAAATACATCCTCAGGAGCGAATCAAAGTGTCTCCAAAAGTACTTGTCAGAAATACATATTAGCATGCTACTATTTTCAGCTCAGTCAGTCAAGCAGAGAACTCATCATATTCCGGCTTGTTGCCTTTTCAATCTACTCCTCTGCATTTTTTGATGCATGTGATTTAGACATCATGGATAATATTGTAATAGGAAATGTGTATTAACTGGAGGGAGTGTCCCAACATGAACTTGCGCCTGACAGTTCATCAAGTTGGGAAATGCAGATATCATTTAGCGTTATGGAAAACACAAGGTCATTCGTGTTTTCAAGAAGATGAACACGGGCTTTGTGTTCAAGGACAGAAAAACTACGAGGGTCTGTGTGTAGTCTAATAACGATCACGGCATCGCAAGCTGTGCTAGGAGTCACACATACCCACCCACACACATGGGAAAGAAAACAAAAACATGGGAAAGCAGAAGCTGCTATCACATGTTTATCATTAGCTCATGAGTGAGAACTAGACCTCTGATGTATTTCCACATTACTATTTACTAAACAATATGAACATTACATCTTTCACCAGACTAGCATGCTTTAACCGCATTAGCCACCATAGCTCTACATGGCTAATTAGTGTAGGCAACATTGGCCCATGGCTAATTAGCATATATTCTCCGGCAGCTTTGACAATGCTCACCCCGTACATCTGCTGTGCGTCTATCGTCACTCCGCAGCTTGCGGTTTCACTCTACAAGGTCAACTTTACATTTGGTCCCAACATCTCATTTGATTGGTGTGACAGCTCGCCAACAGCATATACAAACAAACAAATGCGAAGACAGACAGTCTAATATCAAGGGTAGTAAACTGAGCATGCTGCATTTATGTGCTCAGTTAACAAGCCATTTGAATTAGCCTCAACTCTAACTACAAGAGAAAATGACGTATCTTTTCTGTGAACTGTATTTAAACACTATAAACGTGCTAGAAAATGTTTTTGAACATCTTAAAAATAACTACCAAAAACTCAAATTCTCAAACATCCCTCTGACATTTTTCAGTCATTGTCCCGATTCCAAATTTTAGACATCTCTGTAACGTAATTCTACACAAATGGTGTCACCAATCTAATGATGATGTTTTGGTCATAAATCCTAGCATATCCATTGCACATCTGTATATAAAGGATGGATGCAGCTTCCAAGTCTGAAAAGTAAATCCCATGAAGAAGTGCCTTAAACCTGCATTCTTTCTAGTGATCAGCAGTGGACGACTACTGACGTTGCAAAAAAAATTGTTATTATGGGAAAAGGACACTCGACTGTCTGGTGAGTTTATGGGCTCACTCTTATTAATACAAAAGTATGATTAGTAAATTATGCTATGCTTGAGACGCTAGATTTCAAAAACCTAGGATGGTGATGGCTTTAGCTTGAAGCAACAAAAATTGGACTTTACATAGCAGTCAGTAGGTGATGTCAAGCTGGCTATGTCCATCGTTATATTGACTCTCTGACCTAGCAAAATGAGTGACATGCTTTATGTATTGATTGATAGTGACTGCCTAGCAACAAGGAAAAGATGCCTAAAATAAGATTCCTGCTTATTCCAATGACCTCGACGTCGATATTGTGCTTTCTTATGCCCCCAGCAGTACATCTGCCAAGACTTTAAGTAGGCTGGACAAATAGACAAATAGGCAAAACACACACACGCACGCACGCACGCACGCACGCACGCACGCACGCACACACACACACACACACGTCACGTAGACAGACCTACAGTCATTCCTGGATTTCTTGGAGGGCTTTATTTCTGTTACTTTTGATTCTGGTCAATATTTATAATTTCAGACTGTGCTGCTGGAGGGTTATTTTGAGAGACACTAACCATAAGTAAACAGCGACATTTGTGAAAAAGTAAACTACACTGTTTATATGATACAAGTTGATTTTTTTGTCTTTCATAAAAAAAATATCTTAATGTAGGACAGTTTCTGAGTTAGTAAATTCCAGTATGCAACATAGACTTGAGTGACTGAATCAGAAGTGAAAGATTTATTTAACAAATTGTGAAATGAACAAGGAATATGTGTGTATGAGTATTACTGATATGTTCCACCTAGGGTCACTGGGAGCTCCAGGTGAAAGGATTATCAGAGGTAATGCAGTCACCACTGCGCACTGTGCATCCTCCTTCTACTCATTATCCTGTTTTGTTTGGCCATTATATTGGGAATGGGAGGCTTACTGTGCCTCCCTGGGCTGAACTTAACACCTACCAGACACGAGAAGAGAACTGAGGACCTCTGTCAGACACTATGTCAGATAAAATCTCACAAAGCTGGAAGAAATTATTCATCCAGAGGCCCACAGTTTCACTAGCTAATGGGGTATGGCAATAAATGGGCAGCTTTGAAAACATGATCTATATTTGCAAGTATGAAATTGTTACCATCGTAAGTGGAATTAAAAGACCAGATCTAGGCTTTGTTGTTGTTTTTGTAGTAAACACACATTGCAGTAAAAAAGCACCATATATTTCCCTAGTAGGCCATCAGATCTGTAGCTGGTATCACTGGCAGGTTTAGGGAACCCTGTGGTCACGATCAACGCAGTAACATGAATACCCGACCCTCTAAAATGATGTAACATAAGAATAACAATGTGGAAACATGAAACTAACAATTTTCGACTTTTTTCAAGATGCTTGTTCTTCAGAAGACATTAAAGTACCCTTATGTAAATTCTGATCATGCTCTTCTAAGTCCTGGGAAAAGATTAAAATGTAATCTGGACACAAAGACAAAATCATATACCAACAGGGTACCTAAAATGCAAGTGGTGGTTTCCACTCATGCAGTTTTGCTGCCATATAGAAAATATGATGTGGATAACATAGTAATGTGTTGCTGTCAGTAGTGCACTCACACAGATGTAAGGCCTGCTTGTTTATTTAAGACTGGGGCAAGGTCATGATACACCTGAGGAACAAAGAAAAGGTGGTCAGGAAGATTTGGCTGGGCCTACTGTTCAGACAAAGCAAGGGCTTGGACAGAGAGCAAATATTGTAATAACATGGAACAAACACTATAGACATATGGAGTTATATGTCTTGAAATGCACTATGGTGACTTTGGTCAATCAATACCTCTTGGCTGTTAGACATCAGGACTCCAGGACTCCAGAAAGCTTACTCAAGAATACTACTGTTGCACTAAAGGAGGTAGAAAAAGCTTATGGCCCTGCCTTTTCACACACAGAGTGATCAAAAACCTGAATAGTAGGAGACCCAGCTCTCCACCCGTTGTCTTGTTACCTTTGTTGTTAGTGATCTCTAGATGCTGCTCTTTTCTCTCTTCTGGCTGCCCCTGCCTGAGCTGGGTTCTGTCAAAGGTCTAGTTCTAAAAATGAGATGTTCCATCCATCCCACTGTTGCCCAGTGCTTCCTCATAGGGTCTCTATGGATCACTAGGGTTCGTTTTCTACTGTTGTAGGTCTATACCTTACAATACAAACACAAACACAAAAATTGTGGTGTATAAAAAAACTAAAATCAGCAAAATACAAATTGAACTGACTTGTGCTGCCTCATGGTGTTACAGTGGTTATAACAGTAGCATTACAGAAAGAAGTTTCTTGGTTTGAATGGGATGTTTGCCTGGGGCCATTTTTGTGTCCAGTTTACATAGGCTTCTTGTGCACGTGTTCTGGTTTCCTCACACAGTCCAAACTAGGGATGTTTCCTGTGAGTAATTTAGTCTAAAAGAAAGGAAAGCTTCAGAAACATGTAGAATTGAACACACTTTAAATGGTCACATTTAACCATCGGCCAAACAAATTCTTCTGTTGCATTTAAGAAAATATATGAAACTGTTAATCATGTTACTGTTAGTTTATCTAACCTTAGCTGTACTAGCAGCAGGTTTCCTTTTTCTTCTTTACACATCTCTTCAGTTATCTCCCATCAAAGCCTCCTTCAGTTGTAAAAGAACTCAAGCCATTGGTCCTCAGAGACCATCTCAGTCCACTGTGAATAACCACTGACCAGAGGTGCTGACTTACAACATCAGCTTTTGGCCTGCTATGATGCAGTCTCGAGATCCCTTCCACTTTCAACCCCGACTCACACCTTGCCTCAGGTGACCACAGTGTCTCACAGAGGTTTGAACCGTTCACTCCGGTAACAATGACCCATACCCATGCTTTTTTTGACACCTTGGATCATGTGACGACTTACATGATCAATAGTGGGCCATCGCCCCTCACAACCACCTCTAAAGGGGACTTCTTCTACTAAGAGTTAATTACCCGGGACTCTCGGATGAGAGGTGAAACATCTTCACAAACTGAAAGAAGTCCAGTTGCCTTCTTTTAACAACAGCAAGAAAGAGGTGCAGGGTTATGGCTTTCAGTGCTGCAGCTAATGGTAGTGACCTTGTAACAGCTTTGCACTAGAAACTGCTGTGGTATATTAATAAAATAAAAATAATACACTTAACCAACTGGCACTTCTGGCATCATTCGCAAGGGCAGTAACGTTTAAATATACAGTTTACTGCATGTGTAAATCTCTAAATGATTCTAAATTGACCACCGTATTCATGTTTGAGTGAGTGTGTGTGTCTCTGTCTCAAAGTGTTAGCGCTGTAATAGACTGGCAAACTGTCAATAGTGTACCCCATTCAAGAGACTCAATCAATCAAGAGACTAAATCAGAGAGGCAAGAAGGTTTATTTACACATTTGGTGAATGTGCAAGGAATGACTCAGCTAAAAGGCAGCCAGAGAGGGAGCTGAAGGTGGGCCAACTGGCTGGATACATAACTGGCTGTAAGAACAGAGTCTGTGACCTTTTGGAGAGTTGAGGTGCCAGTACGTTTTTGACTAGCTGTCAAATGTAAGTCATGAAATTTGTCTGGCAGCTGTTTGGTGCTGACCTGGTGAGTTACACAGAGCGTGTCGGAGCTTTTTTCACCAAAAAAAATAATCAGTGTAGTGAAACAGAACTGTAAAAATCTAACGCAATATCTAAAAATATTGGAGCTAATATTATATGCTGCAGAATGAAAATATATGTTTCTGTTTGTTAAGAAGTTAATATTTTCTTTTTTGTTTTTTTGTTTAACAGTATGAATAGGTGCCATTGTAACCACAGCATGTTTAGCAGATCATTGTCCTCTAAACAGAAAATTATTGCCAAAAGTAGGTCACAGTCAACAGGTGTCAGCTATGCAGGGACTCGGTGCACTGTAGTGTAAGGTCTTGGAGGACGTGTGTCAAGCCATATGTTTGTCAAACTGTCCAAATGAGTCCCCGCTATTCTGACAGCTAGTATTTGGATTCAAACTTGAGTGACAGTGATATGATTTTAAAAATAAGGCACATATGTTAAAAATATAATTAAAATGACTGAAATACTACAGAGATTTAGGCTTGTGTACAGTTTACCCAAAACCAATTTATATACAGAAAACGATGTGTCTTCTTGATGGCGTCGTATGTCGTGCAGAACCGGAAACTAACTGAAGTGCTGGTATAATCTCCACACACTATTCCTTATTCGTCATGTGTCTCACCTCTTCCAGATGTTCATGTGAGCTCTAATGATGTGCACTCTCACTGTTTCTCTCTACAGCTTGTTTTTAAGGAAGACGATGAAATTGATACTCTGCCTCAAGTTGACTCTCAGCTATGTTGCGCACGTACACAAGCAGACGCATACGCACACATAGATACATACACTTAGGGCAAGGATGGACCATATTCAAAGCCTTCTGACAGGCAGCAGGTGATGGCGCCAAGGCCAGCTGCTTCTGCCCCACCTCTGCTCAGCTGTCCGAGCCCAGAGCAGCCTTTGAACAGCCTATTACCCCGACACAGCACCAGGGGAAAGCAATCAGCTCCAGAGGTTCACCACTCTCAGACCAGATGGTGTGGGAGATGAATCGAGCCATTATATTAGTGCTGGATAATCCCTCAGATGAAGCTAATTAAAAAGAAAAATAAGTGCTATCCTCCCTCTTCTTACCTCCTTTGCAATCTGAATAGAAAGTCCTCTGACACGCTTTCACTTCATGAAAAATGGAGAGAAAAGAGTTGTTTTTGAGGCTGCTTCAGTGATCTCTCCACTAGGCAAGAAGAAAAGTTTCTCTCCAGCGTGAGATAGCCGGCGTTTGAAAAACACCTGTTCTATTGAAATGATTGACAGCACAATCTGATGCTTGTCTTTCATACAAGAAAGAAGGATGTTGACAAAGCAGTTACGCTTGCAGTGGAACTTTTGTACTTTAATTAAACAAAAAGGTTTTAATCAGATCATGACTGCTTTTCTCACCTCAATATGTTTATAATGCTTTGGGATTTTAACACTTCTCCTGCATGAACAATTGGATTATATAAAGACCTTTTCATGAAGCCACTTAGCATATTAGGAAATAGCAAATTTTTTTGAAGTGCTTTCTACAAACTCTTCACAGTTAAGATCCTAAAGTAACCACTTTTTGGGTCATTTAAACTGAATGTCAAAGCACTCATTAAACACAAAACAGAGGCACAGTGTCTTCTTACATGAATCTGACTTATTTTAGTAACTCTCGATGTAGTTGAAGTTTATGTGGTTGTTGGTGAAATTAACTTTGTCCCTGCAATTGTTGAAATTGCGCTCTTTGAAAAATGCAGCTGAAAAAGTATGTCAAAGAGCTCAGTAAATATGATACCTGCATTGGCTTAAGCCCAGGCAGACAGAGCAGATGGAGACAGGTGACACCAGAATATGAATCTCAGTTAGCTTTAAAGGATTTAGGTAAACTCTGAAACAGTGCTTATTGCTCTCTTATCCACTTTTGTGTTAATGAAAAGCATGTCCTGAATCTGTCGACGGAGATTAGGTGAATATCATTACTATTGTCCTTTTGCCAATGTAGATTCACTGTATCCGCAGGGATTACAGTCCAACCCATTCCAGCTTGTGTTACCTCTCTCCACCAAGGAAATTTAAGGAAGGCTGAGCTGATGATAAGGACTAGAACTCGCGTGTCAGATGAAATTCAGACTGCATCAAATTCTGAGAGGTAGATCTTATTTTTGACCACATCATTTTCTCCCAACTAAAACCCTCAAACACGAGACGGAGGGGAAGGCTCTTTGATTATTCTCTGGTTTCACACGAAGCAGTAACTAAACAATTTTAGCTGGATTGTAAATTAATTATTGCAGCTGAGTTATAATAAAATGAAAATAATAAAACTAAAGAATGTTGCAAAGTACTGCAGTGGACGGTACTTGTCCAGAGTGTACCCTGCATGTCTTAGTCTGCGAGCTGGGATAGGCTCCAGTTCCCCTCTGTGACCCCAGATGGACATGTGGTTGAGGAAATGGATGGACTTGAGAGTTGCAAACCATTTAAGATAAAGTACAATCAAAGATCACCATTTATGACATATGACCAAGAACTGTAACGTGAAAGGCAAAGAAACAAGATTTTTGTTATGTCTGTTACTGCTGGTTTGTGAGTCGTTGTCATTATCTTTGCACTTCTCAGATTGTCTTTATGCTTCTTACCTTATTCAGTTTGAAGCCGTGCTTCTGGTGAATGTACATGTTCTATGAAACTCAATATTCAGACATACCCTGCAAAAACATTGATGCTCTTAGCACTGGGGCAGCAGCACTGCCTAAAAAATATTTGTGATGTTGACATGCCCGGGATGAAAGTTAAGCTTCAGCTCAGCTGAGTATAAATAATATTGCCTTGATACAATTTGGTGGCTTTTAAGAAAACATCAGCACTATAAGACTGCTTTTTGGCATTGGGCCTCTGAGCGGTAGAGAAGGACTTTTAGAGCTGCTAAAAAATTGAATTTGCAAAAAAAAAAAAACAGCCTGCACAGCTTATTATTGAAGGGTGCCCATAAGATGTTTCAGGGCAACACTAAGAAAGCAAGCTTAGCCACAGTGATATTTGCAAAAATCAATGTCTGATGAGACAAGATGTAGCTTGTAATGAATGTACTAAAGCATTTAAGTCACAGGTTTTTTAAGTCGACTTAATTAACAAAGTAAATTAACAAGTAATTAACAAAAGCTGTTTTTGTTGGAATCTCCTAGCATCTGAAAGAAACAGAAATTGTTCCCTGCCATCTCTATGCTTTTACCATGGACGCTGAGAGATAACATTTACTTTAATAGGCTAGATAAGTCACAGGTTTGTCAACCAGGACACCACAGACGGTTTGTGTGCTTTGTTGTTTTTATACTTGGACATTGAAAAATTTCAGTTATTCAGTGCATTTAAATGCAGTGTAACAGGCTTCTTTACATGGAAGAAGTAATAAGTTGCGATAAGTTGGGAGCGAAACACTCATCACTAGAGCTTAATCCCAGTAAATCATGCCACAAAAGCCAAAGAACACTTTGTGCATAACTTTGAAACGCTAGTTCCTTTGATTAAATGGTGGTATTTGCCACCCTAGGAATAAGAAGTGTCTGGCTCTTCTGGTCTTCTATTGCACCAACAATCTGTCACATTCTAGGAATTCAAAGTAATCACAAAACTCTGATGCTGTTAGTGTTCAGGCAGACTTTCAATATCTACACACTTTCAGCTGTTCTGAAAGTTCTATGAAACAGACTTAGGGTGTTAATGTTTTAGTTTAACTTTCATTAATTTTAAACTGATCCAAAATTATTCTTATTAAGAGCTGTGCTGCCTATTTAAATCTTTTATCTCTAGCTCTTGCTGCATGACATTTAAAATCAGGGGCAGGTTCTTTTGCCAGTGCCTGGAGATAACTTGAGGGCCTTTTCATGACAAATTGCAATAACAGAATTATATTTAAAAATTAACAAATTCAATTGACCATGCATGATACGCAGCAGTTAGCAAGTATGAAATTTATTATTGAGATGAAACCGTATATAGACTACTAACTTCTTTTGTACCATAGTTTAATATTTATATTCAATTTTATTTTATTTTTTACATTTTCCACTGCTTAAAATGTTGTCATTTATTATACAATAAATATTAAAAATATTAGATGAAACTTTAAATTTTATTAAAAAAATATATAATTAGAAGGTTTAAAGTGTTTTTCCCTGTCTCATCTTCAATAATGAAAGTACTTTATACAGTGTAACACATGTCAGTTTAGAAAAATAATTTCCAGCATTTAAAGTTCATGCTGCTTAGCTAAACAGTTTTACTGCAGTGAGTTCGGCGTGTGGAGTTGAGGATGCCAACCTGAAATAGAAAAAAAATGAAGATCCAGAAAATGTAAAGCAGCTAATTATGTAGTTTGTGTATGTTGGTCCAAAAATACATCACAGGTGTGCCGGTTGCTGTCTCTACGTTGTTACACGGGCCAAACTTTACTTTAAGGCACATCTGCAGCGGTCAGCATTCAAAACAATTCAAAGTAAGATTTCACCTCCAGCATGTTTTTGAAACACTACTGTAATCCAGTGCCCTTTAAAGCTTGCACCTGCAATTTATTACGCTTCACTTTTCATTTTACTAAACTGGAACAATGTAAAACTAAATCAGACCCTCTGCACTGCCATTTTTCAATTATTGGCAGAAGTGCTACAGCTTTTTTACAAATCCATCTCTAGCACTTATTACTTATTAGTCTGAACACAGGGGAGAGCTGACGTAATTTAAAGAAGGAATACAGCGGTGTTATGTGTATGTACAATGCCTACAGAGTGCAGTTTGTTTTAAAGCAACAATGAAGGCAGGAAAATCTGTGTCCATTCTTAAACACATTGCAGATCACCTTTCTGTGGCTCATCAATGGAGGTTTGGTAGTACAAATTCAGAGCTTTGGAGAAGACTTAAGGCATAGATGAGAGTGTCAGTGCCACAGGTTACAGGCTATCCCCGAAGCCAAGACGAGCTTAAAAATTCATAGAGTATTGATCGTTACACTTGAGCAAAGTAAAATAGCGCAGACAGTATTAATCTATACACTACCTGAAGTACAAGGTGCAAGTTCAGAAGACTATATAGCTTATTGCGGGTCCAAAAAGATATCAAAAGCTGAAGTCTTTTAATGATACAAAGAAAATAATTTCTGCATTCAAAGTAAAAAGAAAACAAATAATATATTTTGTATTTTTTAGTTATATTCTTACATTACAGCAGATCTTTCCAGCAACGCTCAATCCCAGAAAAATATTAAATTGCTTTTCATATTCATAAAATCACTTGTCAATGAAATCTATCCCCATTGCTCATACCAACCACCAGGTTAATGCATATTGTAATGTTTGTAATGTTAATGTTACAACAATATTGAACACAATTATTTACAGTCTAATGGATTTAGTAAGACTCAATTTGCCACATATCTTTAGCACGAGTAGCTGTTTAGGTAGTCATGTAATGTAATTTTAAGGTAACAGTTAACATTATGCCAGCTAATGATGCTTGAGTGAAAATACATTGGATGTATAAGTTCTTTATAGTTGAGTCACATCTGAAAGATTTTGATTGGAAATAGTGTTAAAGAGAAGAACTGCCATCATCCAACTTTACTTAAGAACAAATATATATTTCTCTTTTTTAAATAAGAAGATTTTTTACTGTCAAATAAGTGTACACTGTGCATTCACATGATTTTTTAGTTGATGACGACATTAGGTCTGTATTTACATGCAGGTTATTTCTATGCACAGTAGCATAGAAACTCTGATTGCAGACATTTGAAGAGAAAAATAACAACAAAACCAGCCAAGTTTTTGTAAACAAAAAGAAATCATTAGTTTA
>VURO01009380.1:122622-142237 GCA_015108175.1 Pelvicachromis taeniatus
AATAGTTATTGTTTTTTTTTTTTAAAGGTGAAAAAAAAAAAAAAAAAAAAAAAATCCAATCGAACTGGCCGTTTGGTTCACTCTCTACAACTGTAATTTCAGGCCAATGCTTTGCCCTGTTAAGCAATAACAACTAATCATGCAAATGGCATCAAGAGTGCCACTTTTGTCTCTTTCTGAGTGTGTCAGCTCAAAATAAGCATTTACACAAGCATACACACTTCTTCACAACTCCAAAATCAAGCTTATAGAGGATCATACATACCACCCGGAAGCGTCAGGAAATTTTCATAGAGTTAACATTAACAGCAGTTTGACTGCATAGAAACTGTTGTACGTGTGGGACATGATTGGTGTACAATCAGTGGTAAAAATGTCTTGTAAAATAGCTGTGGACTTGTCCAACGTATAATTTCCATTTAGAGATGTGATTACATACAGTTGCTGAATAAATTGGAACTGAAGTTATTTGTAATTCTTTTCTCGAGTGATTTTTTTTTCATCACTATCACGACACCACATGATTGCATGATTTGGAATTTTTTTTCTTGCATCTGACTTCACAAGTGTCACGTATTCTTTTGTGTATTTTGTCCTTTTTGTCAAAAAATGGATGTTATCGGTATCTAATGTCCAAGTGATTCAATGTATAAAATATCAACACTCTGGCTTTGGTCACTTATAGGCAACCACATAAGTGTAAATTAAGAACACATAAAAATAGTACATGCAAAATAGATATGAACATGGTGTAAATACAACCTTGAAATGCTAATATTTTGCTAGTCTCAAGACTTTCCCTGACAGATACTCAGTAGAATAGTTTGATGTTTATGTAAATCATATCTTGCTGACAGATGTAATGCTGTCTTTGGAGGTGCAAACAAAGAAAACAGGGAAGGGGAAAGTAAGCACTGAAGAGCATGTCTATTGTTTCGACAGCTTGTGTCCCCAGCATCTGGCATCAAGCAGGAACAGCATGTCAAGATTAATGAAATGTTACTTTTATTGATCTACTGCATGCAGTATATAAATATATACTTCTTTAGAAAATACGCTCACATAGTGCCCAACTGTGAATGCAAGCCCAGTTTGGAAAGTTTCTGAAGTTTTAGGGCCGCAAACTCAAAAAGACAAGATTTCAGCCATACTGTGCCACAATTTAAAAACAAATGTTCAGTGAACGGTTTAGGGAACAGATAATCTTAATGTCTTCCCTGCTATATTCTGGGGCTTTAAATTCTAATCAATGAAGTGAAATTAAAGACCATGTGAATGACTTTCAGCGCGAGTCGACTGAGCGGACTTGTTAGTGGGAGCAGGGGCACGGTGACAAGAGCATGGCAAAGACTGCTGCCTCACTCTCCTCTCCCCATTTAATTTTCCAATCCACTTCCTCCACATAGTTAGGAGAAGTGAGTTTTGTTCTGGTTTGATACACCATCTAATGAGAGCTACTAAGAGCCTGTTGAAATCATTCCCTAATAACACATTCTGAGGACTGCGGATGAGGAATATTTTTCCTCTATCTCTCCATTCAGGTCTTAATATATTCTTTCAAACACCTCTGTTCTATTTCCTTTCCTGCACTGTGTTTCTCCACTTTCATTAACTGTATTTCTGAAAAAAAAGAAGAACGAATAAGAAAAAAATGCTTTTTGGCAATCATTACACTTTGACTTCAAGAGGTTTGAACAAATGATGCATTTTGGTTTTACACTAGTCCTCGCTGGCTGCAGATATATCAGCACAAAAACACCAAATGCAACACAGGGTTTGAAATTTTCTATGCAGACAAATCTCTTATCTCAATAAGCCCATAGACTTTTCCAAGTAACCTTGATTTGATCCAAAATTGGTCACACGTCTACCATGACAGTTTGTTAAGATTATGTTTACCAGACATACTGTACGGACATAAGATGCTTTTGAGAAATAATTAATTATTCACACTATGTGTAACAGATGCCCTATTGAACTGAATGGTACATGACAGGATAGCTTGTCCACCCGTAATCCATTTTACTTGCTTGACACACTCCAGCTGTAACAAGAACAAGTGACCTGACCTGTGCTGCTATATGCCGTCTGCTTAAAACTCCTCTGTAGTTTTAATGTTATCTGTTCCAAAGCTAATGCACCCTTCCCTCCTCTTCCTTGTGCAGTGGGCATTAGTTACAGCCGCAACACTGGTTGGTATTCCGCTTTGAATCCCGGAATTGTGTCAGCACCTTGATGTTTGATTGGATCTGTGCAAATACATGTATATGCAAATTTACCAGATATCAGTTCTCGCTTAGGGTGAAATGGGAAACAGTGGCTGCATTCTGACGAGCCTTCTGCGTGGACTTTCCCTCCCTCTTCCCTTATAGAGCAGCATTTGGTGATCTATAAATTCCCACTAAATCGCAGAGCCTGGGTACCTTCCCTGACATTTCCACGCTCCCACATAGCATATTTTTAAGCAGGTAAAATCCATAATCTGTGTCAATGGTATCACACAGTGAATTCACAGGGGGGCCCTGCACGCACTAAACTGGCCAAGGATGCAGTGCTTAAGCTCAGAGGAGGTAAAAATGTTTGTTCTTACCTCTGTTGTCATACCCATGCCTTGGGGCCTACACCACAGTTACTCATACCCCAGCAGAGACAATGCAATATTCTGCTTACTGGCCTGCAAAGCTTTAAATGCAACCAAATGAAATGTAACAGTATTTATAGAAATGATGCAAATATTAGCATGCTGAAATTCTCCACTTAATAAATCTTTCCGAGTAACACCATTAGAGTCAAAGAGCAAACTATTATATGCATACTAGTACATGGCCATGCTACAACTTATAGGTGCATTAAATTTGGTTTCATAAGTTATTATGTCAAATACTGTAAACTATCATAGATATTATAAATTACATAAAAGCACATTATTGTATTAATAGATGGTTGCTTGGCAACAATATATATCATGTATAATTCAAGTTCAGTGTTAATAAATTAGAAGTTACTGTCAGGAAATAAACATTACGCAATGTTAGTTGCATAAATGCTAGAATGGGTTATCTTAGCCCATTGGTACGTTGCTAGGTTATGATGATATCATAATATGCGATATTGATAAGAACCTTCAGAGGTCTAGGATGTAGCTGTGTGTCAGGTTTGCTTGCTCAACTCCTGATCATGCAGGAGGAGTTCACGGACAGCCAGACAGACCGACAGAGATTAAAGTAAACTGAATGAAACTGAATAGATGACACCTAGTTGAAGGAATGTTTGACCATTTCACATTCTTCTTTACTCTCTCTCTATTGTTATTTCCATATCTTCCTCTCCACAGTGTCCTGATATAACTATCATGATATAACTAATGTATATATTGTGTAACAACATAATTTGCCCCAACACAACTCAATACAACAATTACATGGACTGCACCTACCAATACTTTTATGAATATTAGTTATATTTGTTATGCCATATCATATGTACTAAATGATGATTCATTAAATCAGCTACTACACATGTACTGTATGCCAAGAAAGAAGGTAGTGTAAATCACTTTATGAGTAACTGAACTGAATAAAAAGAGCTTAGAAACACTTTGTCACCAGTGTCCCATTATTCTGCGACAGCGACTGAACACATTCTAATCATTTGCAATATTTGGATTAGATGCGTTGCTACTTTGATATTCATTCTTGCAGAGAAGAACAGATAATTTTATATGATACCCGCTAAAAAGCAATTATGCTGCAGTGTCTGTGCATCTATGCATCCTGACAGTGGTAATCATTGGTCTTTCAGCAATCTTTGCAATTAATCTATCTTGACGTGATAATTTGTGTCTGTTCTATTTGAGGTGTTTTTGTGAACCTTTGCTCGGCTGGGTGGCGCGGCACTGTGCATCTCCAGAAGAAACAAGAAGCAGATGCATTCAGTGTTCCAGCCTGTTTGCGCTACACAGAGATTAGAACAGAACAGGCCTTACAGGTTTTATTGTTTTTGTCATCAGCTAATATGACAAGTGAAGGGAAAAATCATGTGATTGATTAAAAAAGTAATTCTTTACATGTAATTAATACACAGCTAATGGCTGTCCATTTGTCTTCCATGCTGCTAAGTAAAACCTAGGGGAAAGTAGGGCAACATATTCTGATAAAGGCTCCAAACTGAACTCCCTGTGATGTGAGAGATTAGGTTTCCTCCATGAGATTTTGTTACTTAATGGCTTTTTAGGAAGCCATAGGGACAATGTAATGGACCATGTAATGGATAAAGAATGGTGGTGATGGGCATTCTTGCCTTAACAAAACTGATGTGGAGAATTTATATTGATAAATGTAAAAGCATTTTACAGCATGAAGCTAATGCAGTTTCTGTGATGCTCACAATGAGTAGCACAGAGCTAAAGTGATAATAAGTGATATTTTCTCAGATACAAATGTCTGTTTTAGTACTCATTAACGGTACATAATATTAGGTAACCCGAGAGCTCTTAGAGTGTTCCAACCCAAACACCACAAATGTAAAAGGTGAAAGCACAGAAGGCAATGTTTGGGATTTCTTTTTTTACACTGGTACCAACATTTGTTTTGAAGAAACTGAGAAAAAAACTGAAAAGTAAAACGCTATAATGAGCAGTGAGCGAAGCTAAGCTTTAGTAGACAAAAGGAAAAAAAAGAAAACGAAATACTAACATTTAAACTTTATAAATGAGAATAGATGTAACAGAGCTAAGCCCACTGTTTTACTGAAAGGTATCTCCGGGGAGCTTAGTTCAGTAGCACCTTTAGCAATAAGCACTGGCACTGAATACAGAGTCAAAGTAAAACAATAGAAAAAAAGCTACAGTCTTTAAACTTTAAAAGGAGTAACATTACTTTATCAGTTGAAAACACATAGATAGTTGTACAGGTCAATATATCGTAGACATCTGATCAAACTCTTTGAGCGTTGCATGATGTTATAGAGGGAAAGAGGGAAAAGTAAAGAGAATAAGAAGAGAAGCGAGAGATTGTGATGGATGACACAACATCCAGCATAGTATCATATCTCTGTGGATTAAATGCTCTGGGAAGCTGGCCCCGGAGTGTGCTTGTGCATATCATTAAACCCCATGAAGAGGAGGAGGAGGGCACATTGGAGCTGCTGCTAGGCCAAGTGCATGGACAGGCCACATCTCACAGCTGCCTATTAGACTCGAAAAGCAACCGTATCCAAGGGGGATTGGATTTTATAACTTGTATATGTTTTTCACAGAGTATTTGAGATGATAAACATTTCATCTGGACAGAGAGAGAAAAAAAATCAAAAGTAGCCCTGCAGGACTCAGTGGTTGTTTGTGTCTGAGAGTGTGCACGATTTTGCACATGTATTCACATCAGTTTTAGCTTGTGTGCAGTTACCTGTGTAAGTTGGTGCGTCATTCTTCCGGAAGGCAGTTTTAAAAACACACTGTGTCAGATATTGGATGACTACTGTATAATTTGACGGGTCCGTGCAGAGGGCGGCTGTGGTATGAGTCATTGATTACACATCAGCTTAGTATGCTGCATTGCAGGCCCCTACATTGGTGGAGAGGCAACCTGAAGCCCCCAATCAATAGCTGCAGCCTTGTGAAGCTTTCCGTCAGGTCCAGAGTGAAGGACTCCCTTCCCCTCCTCTGGGCCCAGGCCTAACCTTTTGCAAAGAGAGGTGATGAAGAAGCTCATCATTTCTAATGAGGAATTAGTGATCGGGCCAGATGAAATGACTGTCAGCACCACATTGAGGAGTCTAAAAGGTCTCGCAGACTGGGAAGTGCCAAACAGTATTCATTAGGGACCCAGACATTTCTTTATCAGCTGAAAAGCGCAATGATAAAATATATATGTGTGGCGTGAGTTCTTTTCAAATTTTTCATGTTGTGAATTGGGAGAAAAATGAATATTGCTTTAAGATAATCCCCTTGTCTCCTCTGCAGAGGGGAGAACAAAGCAATATCAAGAATTATTAAAGAGACCTATTTTTTAACGACAGAACTTTTAACCCAGAAGACATACTCTAGTGCTCCAAAATCAGAACAAATGCAGTCTTTTTGAAATCACGTGATTCATTTCATGTTTCAGAGATGAATCACTCCAATTGACAGAAACATATTCACAGCTAATTAAAAACGTAATTGTGTGCACTTTAGCCATTTAGTGGAAGATGAATGTGAAATCATTAGGCATCCACTGAAAACCAGATGTTCATTAAATTATGTCTATACAAATGTCATTGTTCAATAGATTGCCCGAATATATGCTTACAGTAAAAAGCTGGGTAATTCATCCCTTAAAGCGCTTTAATTGATTTAAGTCGGCAAAAATAACCCATCACTGCAGCACAACACTGAAAAACCAGAGCTGGTATGACAGTTAACTGTTATTTTCTCCTTTTCTTTTTGTCGTTCTATAGCTCATCTATTATTAATATCCATTTTAGAATCTAAGATGAATAGTGAATGAATAAGAAGTCTGATTAATCTTAAGAGAATAATCCAGTTGCCAGGCAATGTTGCTTTTGAATAAATAATATCTGTAACCTACTAATACTTATGAGTGTAATCTGCTTTTGATGCATGGTAATCACAGAAAAGACAAGGCGACATTCTCCTTCGCCTGGCCTCAGACAAAACCATCTCTGGAGAATGCAGCAATCATGCCCCAGTCTGTCTCTCTCTCAATTAGCCCCCACTGTGCAATTCATTGGGTTTGCTGTAACAGTCCCTTAACAATACTTACCCAGCCTAGTCATTACTCAGATCTACAAGACAGAGACTGCCATCTGCATATTTTGGGGGACATAATGTACGGTCTGATAAAAATGATCCAAATCTGATGGCTCCTGATGAAGAATAAGAGACATAAAATTTTCCAAATTCCTCAAGCATGACTGAAAATGGTCTCGTCTCTTGGTGAAACCACCTACATATTATTTCTTTCTTTCTCTTCTTGTCAACTTAAGCTCAAATGTTGGCCAAAAACCACAAAATCTCTGTTTGCACTGCCAAGTGGCAGGGACAGGCTGGAAAATACAAATCATCACAATGTCTTGCTTTCTTCTTCTTCTTTCTTTTTGATTTTCTTCCCTTTTTTCTGATACAAAAACCCCCTCAGCTAACCATAAACTAGTTCATACAAATTCTTACATGTATTTTCTTTTCTGAGGAAAGATAAAAAGGCTATGCTTTAGACGAGGGGTAAGAGTTATTTCACTGGGAGATACAGGGTCTGTGACCTTTCTTATATTGGTACTCCATTTCTCTCCTCTATATTTCCTTCTTTTATTCAACTGATGAAACCTTCATCTTTGTATTTTGAAAATGATTCAGACACACCAGAAATCCACATCTCTGAGGTTTATGTACCTTTTAAAAGCCATGCTAAGTAATTGAGTGGTTTCAGTTTCTCTGAAGGCTTAACAACAGCCATTGGCTCTGCTTTCTACATTAGACAACTCATCCACTGACTGCAGATTGCCCTAATGGCAGTAAATTTCTTGGCATTCTTTGGAAGGAGGAAGAAAAACTGGAACGGGGGGGAAGGGAGAGCTGAATGCAGGATCATAGATTTGCAGATGTCCATTATTTATTAAATAGAGATGTCTACATCTATGACTTATATTCTGACTAATCTGCAATGACAGAAAAATTACCAGCATTCCACAGTTTTAATTACTCAAAAAACTCTCTTTTCAGTTTTTATAATAACTGGAATGTATCACAAAGAAACCAAGTGTCTGGATTTGTTAGTGATTTATGCAAATCATCATTCACTGTGTCACTGCTACTAAGATCCTAAATGTGTTGCCATCAAAAGAGTCTGTAAAAGACAAGCTTTGACACCTTGCTCAAAGCAGCTGAATCGATCCATCATTCACTTCTCTTGTGCAAAATGTGGGGACCTTTCATGAGCATTCACTAGGTGGCAGTCTAGTAACATTAAACCTACGGGCTGATATAAGCCTGCTGCATGCATACATCTAGATAAGAGAGATGAGCCGATAATATGGATTAACAAGATTTGTCTGTCTTACAGCTGTATCAGAATACATAATTTAATGTTGTGTTTTAAAAAAAAAAAATAATCTAATTTTATATTGGGTGCTTGTGACTGTGGTGATCAAGTTTCTCTTTTTGTAGATCAGCATTCACCGATGTAGCTGTAACGGATGGAGTCTAGGCTGCAGTGGGTGCGGATGGTGGGTCGGGCTTCTTTTTTGTTTTTTAAGTTTAAGGATCTGTAAATTGTCCAAGCTGTGTTCTTTCCTCTGATACTTATCCACCTGAAACTGCTGTTCCTACACTTCACTGAAGCAATTATAGAGAAGGACTTTGGCAGATCAATGAAATCCCCTTTAGATGAGAGAGCCATACAGGCATTTTGATCAATTCCAGATCAATTCCACTGTTTTGCCCAAACCTTGGCCAAATAAAAGTACAACTTCTGGTTGAGAACTAACACTTGCCAATAATAATAACAACATCTTTGTCGATGGCTGCCTGTATCCGTTTCCTGGCTTTTGTCTGGCTACAGTATATTGTCTACGCTGCTAGGCTTAGCACACACCTGCTGGTCTCTCAGTCTGTCTGTCTCCCCATCTTGCCTCTTCCAAATGTGAAATAGTGACAGGTGCTTGAATGCAGTCTGAGTTGCCAACTCACATCAAAGCTCACAGTAAATTCAAAAAGTCGTCATTAAAGAGACTCTGCATGGCTAAATCTGACAAGACTAAGTAGTGAGTGTAGTTGAGAAGGCAGAAGATTGAATGATAGAGTGGCTGTAATTTCTCACAAAACTCGCTGTCACTGTACAGTATGTTCATTGTCAAAGAATGCCATCAGTGTAACTGTCATGGATTGCCATGATGTGACTGATTGGTCTTGATAAAAGCTGCACTCCAAAGTTGCACAGCCAGTGAGCTGTTTACCATGTTAGACATAACTTTGTGCAAAAAGTCACATAGGAGGATTTTTGAGAACTGAACTAAAATCCAAATCTAACCTTTGTTCGGACAAAGGTCGACAGCTGTAAAATTTAGTCTGAGCAATGCAGTCTAGATCAATTTTGCGCCTTTTTACATGAAAACCTGCTTTATCTAAGGTATTGCAGAATATAGTCATTGTATGTTTTGCTGCTGTGAAAAGCGGCCTTGTTTGCAAATTAAATCCTCATTTAACTACCTCCCATTAAATGTATGTTTTTACCCCTATATGTTAGCCCTCTGGTCATTTGAATCTCTGCACTCGTAACAGACTTAACATAACAAGTGCAAATGATGATTTCATACACTTGAAAAATAAACTCTGCTCTGATCACCACACAGACATGCAAGCATTGCCGCCTCTCCAGTATACAAGGGGAGCACAGGCAATATTTGTAGAGTCAAGCATACTCATCCTGTACTTTGCACCAGAGCAAGTCGGGAGCTGTTAATACAATGTGCCGTTCCAGCTCTCCACAGCTTCATGATAATATATTTCCATCTGCTGAAAACAGGAAAAACACATCTGAGGCCTTTAATAATGTAGACAAGAGATCCACTTTGCCACACCCGCACAATGCATCCAAAAATTAGAGTCAAATGCATGCATCTTCTGAAATAGCTTGACTGCCAAGGCAGACTGAAAAATAAATATGTCAAATGTATTGGCGTTCTGTATGAATAATGGATATTCTAATACATCAGTGTGTTGTATTGTATTGCAAAAGAGCCATATGAAATATACATCATCTAATTAGACGATGTTCTCGGACGTGGCACAGCCTCTTTTTGATCAATATGTAATAAGATCTAGTATCAATTAGTAATGGTCAGGGGTAGAGATTTCGCAGCAGAAAAATTGTAACTTAAAAGGTAAGTAAAATTGCAGTAAAATCAGTGCAGCACCAAGAATAAACAAATCACACAATAAAGATTTAAAAGTACCATTTAGAAAGCAGAATATTGAAATCTTTAGATTTATGGCGTCAGCTCGCTGTGGCTCAGCTAAAACCTCTTTATTGATCAAAGGAAGTATAGCTGCCTCGTTTTCTGTTCACATCTTCTGTGCTTGAAGAATTTTCCATATGTAAGAAGATAGCAGCTGAAAAGGTGACACGAAATGCCAAATGACTGGAGTATAGTGATAAATCCAGTGATTAAATATACCGGATTTATTTACAGTTGGCATTTTATCTTAACTCTGTGAGATTTTCTTTCAAAACAAAAACAACACAAACAACATTAAAAAAGTAAGTAAAAGTAAAATATGATACATTTAATTAGTTGACAAATTTATGAACTTATACAATGCAAATATGGACTTACACATACACAGTTCACATTTCCCAATCAAACTCTCTCTCTTGTTGTTTTTCTTTTCTTTTTTTACTGGAAGAATAATCCTGAGTTATATGCGCATCTGTCAATCCACTCGTAACAACAAGTCAGCCCAGCACAAGGATCTCAGACCGGGGGTATAGCACGATTGTGATCTAACCTGTTCTGCCGCTGGTGGTGGCGGCAGCAGGCAGCCTATCTCTAACACGGGGGCAGTGCGTGTGCCTTGGTATGTGTGTGTGTTGAGGGAAGTCACTGAAGCAAAGACAGAGCGTGCACTTGAATGATTGAGGTTACCTGGGTGACCTCATAAACCAAAACCCATGGCAGTCTCCCAAGGTGAACGCTGAATTATGCCGTCATTAAAGGACAGGCCCAGTTGCCAAGGTTAGTATGTAAAGTATAATCATCTTCCTCCCCGTTCTTCCAGTCACTCATTAGTCCCCCTCATGGGCCAACAGAGATTATACCTTGAACTTGCTTGACTATCACTATCTGCCCGCTGGGAACGGTCCGCTATGGGCCATTTATATCCCCTCCCACTATCGCCAGTGAGCTAGTCCTACAATTCTGCAGGTGCTGTGTCTGCATGTGCCTGCAAGAGTCTGAGTGTACTTGTGTGTGTCTTCAAGCCCACACTCGGCACACAGATCATCGAGTTTGTCCCATAAAAAATGAGGGATGCTTTGACTTACTGCTGCATTATGTCCCAATTTATAAAAGAACCACTGGGAAGAAGCCCACTGGCATTACAACAATTTGTTAGAATTAGGATCATTTGTTTTGTTTCCCCGGGCACTCTGTGCTGATTCAAATCCTTTGCTTCCAAAAACGTCTTAGGACCATTTTAAGTGCAACAATACCGACAATATCACATAAATATGTGTCAGCTGTAACTTCCCCTTTCAACTGTAAAAGATGAAAATCTATTAAAAATAATCACAGGCAAAATATAACTGCATTGCAATCAAGCATAGACACTTTTGGTGCACTTCATCACATTAGTATGCACGGAGACAGCCAAGTTTAATCAAAACATTTGAGGAACCAAAGCTTTTGTTTTTAGAGGTTCTCTGCGAAAAATTAACCTGACCATTCATTACAATTGATTTCCCTTTGTCTACATGACATTAACTACTAAAAAACAAGTGCCATTCAAAGTCCAAGCAATAACTATTTTAATAATTACGTTTTTTTGTACTTCCAGTGTTGCCTCTTTTTCAGAGGTATTAGTCTGAGATAAGTAATCTTGTTAAATACTGTAGCAGTAATGTGAAAAGACTGTTTATGTTTGTATAAAAGCAATAGATAATGTTTATCCACTTTCCCATTTACTCTAGCCAATTGCCTACTAATGTTGGTATCGGACGCTAAGAGAGGGTATTCATTTCGAAATTGGCAGTGACACTAAGCACACTTCAAGCTAAGAGTGCTTTTGGTCGGATGTACAGCTGCTAAAAAGTAACACATTCTGACTCAATTGATGTGTCTCCTTTGAGTTAGTCGTACACTGCCATTCCATTTAGTCAGCATCATTTGCTTTGTGTAAATGGTTTTATAACAACAGAGAGCTTTGTGCATCAGGTAACCATTCTGTTGTCGCTGACAGCATACTTCAGTCCCTAAGAGAATAAAAATCTGCTTTGTTCGTGTAAAGTTGGAAAAAAGCAAGGATGATCAAGATAACCAAGTTTTGTTTTTTTTTTTTTCTTTGCTGGACAGTAACAGGAAGCACTAAAGGAAAAAGAAAAGGAAATGTGTGCCACATCAAATAATACATCATAACTGCAAAAAAAGAGAAGTATTCACTGAAATCTTTCCTTTTGTCTATTTGAAAATGTTATCTTGTGATGTAATATTAGTTGAAATGGATTAAAGGCAACTGATGAGTGTTGTGGTTCCAACGAGCTTTGATGTTCTGGTATTTGAACATACTGCACATATATGCTTCTGCAATGTGTAGTGCTGAGCAGTGACCATCAAAATGCAAAAGATTACTTGTTCTCTGCATTTAAGCTCTTATGTAATCATTAATGTACAGACCATTTGTAGTTCAGTGTTTATTGGTAGGGCAATAGCACCAGTACCCCAATTCATTGATTCCACAGGACTAGGACTCTGGGACTTGGACTAGGACTTTACTCTTTGAGTATAGTTAAGTGAGACGCCAACCACCAATCTTTCTTTGATTTATACTTTCTTTTTCGGAGGGGTTGGGACACCAAATTTGAAAAATTCTCATCAGGTTACTGGTGAAAAAAACTGTTGTTCACAGAGCGTTATATCAAAACTTTAATGTTGACCAGAAGGGAAAAGGTACACAAGCAACAATTCAATTCATCCATCCATTTGCAGCCACTTATCCTTTTCAGGATCGCGGGGGGAGCTGAAGCCTACCCCAGCTGTCTTGGAGCAAGAGGTAGGGTACACCCTGGACAGGTCGCCAGTCTGTCGCAGGGCTAACACATATAGACAGACAACCATACGCACTCATTCCCACATTCACACCTATGGGCAATTTAGTGTTGCCAATTAACCTATCCCCACAAACCGCATATCTTTGGACTGTGGAAGGAAGCCAGAGTACCCAGGGAGAACCCACGCAAACATGGGGAGAACATGCAAACTCCTCACAGAAAGACCCAGGCCTGATGGTGGAATTGAACTCATCAGGCAGCACCTTCTTGCTGCCAATAGTCTGCTTTGAAGGAAAAATAAATCTTGTGAATCAATTCAATTCAGTTCAGTTTTTTTTTTATATAGTGCCAAATCACAACAACAGTTGCCTCAAGAAGCTTTACATTGTAAGGTAGGAAAAAACCAACAATCATATGACCCCCTATGAGCAAGCACTTTGGCGAAAGTGGGAAGGAAAAACTCCCTTTTAACAGGAAGGAACCTTTGGCAGAACCAGGCTCAGTGAGGGGCGGCCATGTGCTATGACTGGTTAGGGTGAGAGAAAGAGACAGGATAAATGACATGCAGTGGAAGAGAGCCAGAGATTAATAACAGTATGACTGAATGCAGATAAATCTATTAACACATGGTGAATGAGAAAGGTGACTGAAAAGGAAAAAGGAAAAACTCAATGCATCATGGGAATCCCCCAGCAGCCTAAACCTATTGCAGCACACCTAAGGGAGGATTCAGGGTCACCGGAACCAGCCCTAACTATATGCTTTAGCGAAAAGGAAAGTTTTAAGCCTAATCTTAAAAGTAGAGATAGCAACAGGGATGATGGTGGCCTTGTGCAGTCAAAAAAGGCAATTCAAGGACTTGGGAGAGCTTCACGAGGAGTTGATTGAGGCTCATCCTAAAGATATATTGAAGTCTCAGAAAGAGCATCAGTACATCAGCAGCTATCTTAAGGAAAGGGGATGTAACTGTTGTATTCCTAATAGCAGGTGATGCCAGTGTCTTAACCTTTGTGGTGTTCCACTCTGCTGGAGTCGTTTTCATTGTTTCCCAAAAAGACAAAATATTAAATTTACTATCGCTTGTTAAGTGATCACATCTCAACCCTGCTTTTAATTCAAAGCTCCTACTCCTTTTGTTAAATTTGTTGTCTTTTTAACATGTTGTAATGGTTTGTATCTTGTTGTATTTAATATAAACAAGCCCCTAAAAATAATCCGTATTCACTGTAGGTGTCTGTCTCTGGCTTTTTATTAGCACTGTTCATCTTTAAGCTCAGTTTTTAAAACCTTACAATGTAACTACAGCCCATGGGCTCACAGTTTGCCAGACACCAAACATTTGAATGCTTCAGAAAAGAAGTAACCACTCTGAGGCTAAATAAGATTTGAAAGGGTACATGAAGCTGAGGATCAGCAATTTTTTATAGCAAGCAAACCATGCAGCAGCATATTAATGACTAACCTCACGTTGTGGATGAATCATCACAGGTGTTCTCTTGACTGAAATTTGGTCCATTTCCATCGTCTTTTTCCCACCATTGATTGCATTCATCTCTGCCCATTGAGCACCTTCACATTAACTATTATTGATGTAGAAAAAGTAAATGTTCATTCGCACTCTTCGCTGTGCGCTTTCTGTTTATATTATCTTATCCATAGCTCTGAAGCTAGCCCAACTTCAATAACCATACAAACATTACTGTTGTTTTGGTTCTGTTTTCATTTATGTCTGAAGTGATAGGGTGATAGAGCTGTACTTTATTATTTTAGTAGTCCCTTAGTCTGAACTTGGTATATAATTTTAAGATGAAAACTAGCGAGCTAACTTCCTGCTAACTTCAAACTCTGTTAAACTCATACATTCTCTCTTTTCCATGGATGCCTGGTCATTAAATGTTATTGTAACAGCAGCGACACTGAAATTTTATTGGAGATGAAAACATTTGGGCCATTTTAACCTCTTAGTTATACCACAGTGTTTTCTTTAAATTTAGGAATGAAAATGGCTAATGACGTTAGACTTAAGAGCCGGATTGTTTAAACCCTCAGACTCTTTGCCTTCAGTTCATTTTCTGTGAAGAAAACATAAAACAATATACTTTCTATGTCTTCACATTGTAGCCCCTCCCATACACACTGATATTAAACATGTGGTGTTTAGGTCCGCTGGACCTATCTATCTCATTAAATTATGGATATGCTGTGTCCCTTCACCCTGCCCTTCTGCTACATGGCTTGCTGTTAGTGTCTGAGCAGTGTGTATTTGTTTGCATTTGTGTGTAGTGTGTTTTGTTGTTCTTCTTTTACTTTTTCCTGCACAAGTCTCCAACATTGTTAAATTTCAAGCACCTACACCTGCTTGCTTCCACATTACCGCACATTTTAGTCTTTGTCTTGTGGGAAACACTCTATTTTCTCACTCTCTATCCCAGCTGCAAATCAGCGGTGGGACACAACAAATAAATAGCTTTGCATGTGTGGCTCCTTGTCCATCAGCATGACAAAATGAGTCTCTGATTAGAGAACCTCAGAATACTTTTTTAATCCCTAAGGAAACTTCAGTGACTTTAGAAGAGAAAGGATTTTTGGAAGATTTTTCACAGCACGAGGCCTTTTGCCTTTATTTGATTGAACAGTGCAGACAACCGACAAAAGGTGAAAATGAGAAGAACTGGCACAGAGGAAATAGTATAGGGCAGATTCAAACCAGGGTCAGTGGTGAAGACTTAACTGCTCAACCAGGTGAGCTACAGCAGCACCACCAATCTAAAGTCTGACAGTGAGCTTGAATAAGATGAGATTGACCATTAGTCAGCTAAAAAAAAACAAAACTCCATCAGCAACCAGCAACTGTAGAAATATGAACGTCAAAAAATGGTGGAGCTGAACGGCATTCTCGCTCCAGCCACCTCGTGTGACTGCTACTGTGGTGCAACCAGGCCCAAAACAAATGGTGGCGAAGATGAAGTATTAAGTATTTTTATATAAATTGTTATGGGTCGATTGATTTGTCCACCACAGCCACCAAGATTTCCTGAGTAATGAAAATATGAACATCACACAAGGGAAGAGAAAAAGAACAGGATTGTTGCTCAGCAGTCCAAAGGAAGGAAAGTCAACATACTATAATATCAAAATTTAGCTTTTCATTTGGAAGTCAAGGTCTTAGAGTCTGGATTTAGTGGATTAAGAGTCAGGAAGTGCATAATCCAAGGCATTTGAAGTCCAGTGTGAGGTTTATACAGTCTGTGATGATTTGGAGTAGCATGTCATCTCCTGGTATTGGTGGTGGCTGGTCCACTGTACTTCATTAAGCCCAGTAATGTTCCCATCTCCTGGTAGCACTTCATGCTTCCATCTACTGGCAAGCTTTATGAAGAATTCAGATTTTCTTTTCCAGCACCACTTGGCACCTGCCCACAGTGCCAAAACTACTACGAAATGGTTTGCTGACCATGTTATTACTGTGCTTGATTGGCCAACCAGCTCCCATGACCCGAATCCCACAGAGAATCTCTGAGTTATTGTGAAGAAAAAGATGAGAAACACCCAACCAAAAACTACTGAAGGCCACTATCAGAGCAACCTGGGCTTCAGTAACACCTCAGCAGCGCCACAAGCTGATTGCCTCCTTGCCATGTAGTAATTTGTGTCAAAGGAGCTCCAACCAAGTTATAAACCTATAAATGAAAATCGAAATGATCTAAAATATTCTAATTTGGGCATTTTTGATTTTCATAAGCTACATCTAAGCCACTATCATCAAAACCAAAAATGGTTGAAATATTTCAGTTTGCTTGTAAGAAATATGTGAATGTTTGAATTACATTTTGAATAAAAGACCTTATTTTGCAATGTATGATTTTCTTTTTAAACACACTAGTGTTTTCTGGCAATGTTTGTTTACCATGTAGCTAAAACATGACCAAACCATAACACTAACATCCCCTTTGAGAACTAATGTCTTTTAACAAAGTTAAGCATTGTCCTGCTAAACTTACTTGTAAGGAAATCAGCTGAAGCTACCTACTAACCTACACACTGTCCCTGACCGTGTTATTAAGACAGTCCGGACTGATGTCAAGCTGTTCTACTTTTCTCTAAACGACTTTGCTCTTCTTCTTATTTCCATGTATTTATACAATGTCATGCAACCTTGGGATAAACGTGAGTTTCACTTTCAAGGTGAAACAAAAATTTCCTTTAATATGTCTTCATCCTAGTTCACTCAGTATGACTTGGTTACATTCACTTGTGCTTCAACATTACATCAGATTGCACTCTTTCTGAACACACCCTAGAACTATTGCCATCAGCCTTTAATAGGATCATACTTCTTTAAATGGCTGAGGCCACTGGCTTCATTCAGTGCTGCACTGATACTCTAATCTGCAGTATCTATCCTGCTATACCTAAGGGGGCTTCCTGACCCCACACATTGCATCAAATCCCAGTTGACACAGAGCATTAGGTCAGCCAGTAATGATTTGTCACTCCAATCCTATCCTTAGCAGAAGCTGGCCAAGAACTAGATGGCCCCGTCTTGGCCAGTATTCTGAACTTTCAAAAGTACATTAACACAGAAAGCCTCTCATACACGTTTCTCACTAACATCCTTTAATGCTAAGCACAGCCCTTTCGAAGCCGTGATACACTGTGCAGGTAAAGCTGATGAATCGACATGGGAATCAACCACAAATCTCCTCCAAACAGAATTCAGTGAACAATACTTGAGGCCTGAACAACTCTTGAAGAAAGCGCACAAATAACTGTAGGAGGATCCCATTTTGATTTGCCATCTTCCCGGCACAAATTATACAACCTCTCTGTCACTGTCCCTGTCATAATTCTAGGTGGGAGGATTGACTGCATTGTGTAGATGTGTTAGAGCTAGAGGTAAAGGGGGGCTGTATTTTGTTTGAGGCACTGCGCAGACCTATCCTTTTCAATACAATGCTCTTTCACAAAAGTATACAGAATTCTCTTTCTTTCTGGAGGTCACAGCAAGTAGTCACACCATCTTATTTGCTAGTGACTTGAGAAATGTGTCAAATGGGCTTGAAAGGGCCTGCAGGAATTGTGATGCTTAAATGGTATTAAGGAGTGTAAACACAGAAAGAGTGGCAGTGATGTGGTGGCTCAGTTGTGGCAATGACAGGCAAAATAACAATTACCAATGCTCAGTCGGTGGGCCAGTGATTGAAGTGACTATCGATAGGAATGACGGATGTTGTTGACGGACATATTACAGGGTGAGAAATATATATTAAGATTATCTTTGCATCCAGAGCCCGAGATGTCCACTTCCCACAAAGTGACGGTTGACAGGGAAATCACTGTGCAGAGGGCTTTACCAGTTTGAGAACAAATTGTGAAAAATGACCACGTAACTTACATATATGCCTGTTAAGTGAATTGCCTATTGCATGCAAACACATTTAGGGTGAAAGTTGATGGCAACCAAACACAACGGCTGATTGGCTTCTAGAGGTCAGTGATGAGAGGGTTAAAGTTAATCCGCATTGTTGATGCAGCCCACAGTGGGATGTGAACCAGACATTCCAGGCTGTGGGCTCTTGAGCAGCAAGAGGCTTGAAAGGTCAAAGGTGGAAGGATCAGTGTCTTTTTTAATTGGTCACGCTGGAGATAAGGGCTCCCTTATCTTGATCCTTGGCGTTTGCAGGATGCTCTTAGTGAAAGTTTGGGAAGCTCACTGATTTGTTGTTAACCAGCATCTTGTCTTGTGGTGAAGATCAAAGCTGTTTGTTCTTCAATAGATGTGGTCCAAATGTTTTGGTCCCATTCCACTTATTTCCAAATTTTCTCCAAGAAACTGAAAAACAAAAATATAAAGTGTTTTGATCACTGTAATCAAATTCTTGTCAACTGGTAATCTACTCCAGTCTTCTTTAGCCAACTGCCTTTTCCCAACAGCAAATTTCAGCTTGTTGCCGCATGTTCATTTGGATTAACATCAGGACCGCATACCACTTCAAAAGAGTTGGATGTTTTCAGATGTATCTTCATAAGGTTCATTATCCTCTTGTAGTAGCCAAGACCTCTAAATGAGACAGGGCTCTATGACACTGGGCAGTATGTATCACCCCAGAATGCCTTGATAATCCTCTGATTTCATCCTGCCCAGCACAGTTTCAAGATACTGTGTGCCAGTCACTGAATCTCATATTAAGCAAGTCCTCTATATAAAATCCATTTTTTTTTTGAAAAATGATTTCTCTTCTGCTGTAAACATAGAGCTAAGTGATATACCAAGAATCCACCTTTGTTTAATCTTTACAAAGGACATTTTCCCTGAAATCTTTTGACTTGGAAAATGTGTTTTTTTTAAAGTAGTTGTGAGCTTTTTTAATGTTTTCTTTTCTGTTTTTTTTTTTAACAAGATCTTTCTGAATTGCCTTCCATGTATAAAAGTCCCCTTCAGAAAGCAACATACAGTACAAATGGCCACAGTTGATCTTTGAGGTCATCTTTTATCTGATTTGAAGTTTTCCTTGATTCTTTTTCTACCATTTGAAGTATCTTCCTGTTCAATCTGAGGTCAATTTTACTCTTGCAACCACATACCTGAAGGTTAATTCAGTACCATAGACTTCAAACTTGTTAATAATATTAGCACCTGTGGTCAAAGAAAAGCCAGGCTGCTTGGAGAAGGTCTCGCAGCCTTTCCCTTGACCACGCTTGGCAAGTTTTTTTTTTTTTATTTTACATTTTTTTGTGCAGTTGCACTTTACAGTAAGTGTAACATCACTGAATGTTATATCACCATATATAGTCAGCGGCAGATCTGGTAACACACACACACACACACACACACACACACACACACAAGCAATGTC
>VURO01009383.1:3719-18251 GCA_015108175.1 Pelvicachromis taeniatus
GAGCACAGGGGGGGGGGGGGGGGGGGGGGGGGGGGGGGTGATTCTGGTGAAATATACAGTGAAGCTGATGAGTAGGATAACCATGTTAAACTGTGTTATAGAGTCTGACAGCTGCTGGTAAGAATGACCTGCAGTAGCACTCCTTCCTACACCTTTATTACCACTATTGATTTGAAAGTTCAGTTTTTAAA
Source organism: Pelvicachromis taeniatus (assembly GCA_015108175.1). Taxonomy (NCBI): domain Eukaryota; kingdom Metazoa; phylum Chordata; class Actinopteri; order Cichliformes; family Cichlidae; genus Pelvicachromis; species Pelvicachromis taeniatus. The sequence continues at coordinate 3,911 of VURO01009383.1, forward strand.
ACATTGTGATGTAACTGCAGCCCAGCCCATGCAGCAGTATATTAATGACTAACCTCATATTGTGGATGGATTATCTCAGTTGTTCTCCTGACTGAATTTTGGTCAATTTACAGCATCCTTCCATGTGATTGCATTTGTCCCTAACCATTAGGAACCCTCACGTTAACTTTTATCGAGTGGAAAAAAAGTTATTTTATGTTATTATGCTAGCGTAGCTGTGTCGCTAGCAATCACATCGCACATCTTTATGTACCAGCTACCCAAACTTCAGTAACCCTACAAAACGTCACTACTGTTTACTTTCTTGTCTTCATTTATGTCGGAAGTGATAACAGAGCTGTACGTCTTAATTTTTTTCAGAAATCCCTCAGTCAGAACGCGATGCATTATATTTCAAAGGAAACTAGCAAGCTAACTCCCTGCTAACGCTGTTAAATTTAATAAATTCTGTTTTCATGGCTGCCTGGATGTTAAATTTAATTGTTACACCTGATTGAGCAGCCACACTGATCATTTAATTACAGATGAAAAAATTTAGATAGTTTTTCAACTCTCAGTGATATCGCAGTGTTCCTTTGACTTGGGGACCTGCAGTGGTGTTTGGGCCCAGACACGGCTAATGACGTCAAACTTAAAGAATAGATGGTATACCGGATGGTTGACAGATTTTACAAAATGTGTTTCATGTAGTCATGAGTGTCATCGTTATGATTTATTCTAGTCAGCTGTTACCCCAGGTGTCTCCACTTTCCCTGATCTCCTCATGTGTCTTTTTAAGTCCTCTGTTTTCTGTGTGTCATTGTCAGGACGTCTGTTAAACCCACCACAGTGTTTCATAGCCTGTCTTAGAGTGTTCTAGTTTCTTCATAGAGTTCACAGTCGTAGTTTTTGTCATAGTTTTATGTTTTGCCAGTCATCAGCCAGAATAAAGGCTCGTTTTCTGTTCAAACCTGCAACTCCTCGACTCCTCATCTCTGTCTCCTCCTGGGTCCTCATCACAACTCCCTACGGCGCACACCTCGCGTCATGACAACATTTTCGGATTCCTTGGACCTCGTACAAGGTACAAGGCACTACCACTAATAGAAAACCCTAAAAACTGAGTCTAGTCAAGCCGTGCCAAGTAGGTATCAGCATGAATACGGCTAATTAAATAGAATACATGTTTTTTATGCTGTCTTATACTGGTTAAAACTGTGCTCAGATGCTCATCTGGATGAAAATATGCAGTTTGTGTGTAGATGTATTCTCAGTGTAGCTCAATGTCTAAATAGGCAACTCACAGTGAAAATGTCTATTTTGGGTTTCCAGCATACTACCCTGGCATCTTGTGGCCAAATAATATTTAAATTTAGGTTAAAAGATGGGAAGAAAGTATCTCAGTAATACAGTAAAAGATGAAAATGGATTTATTTTAACACCTCCACAGCTGTAGATATCTGTTCCCAATCAGAACTTTTCTTGTAAGAGCACACCGGCTCTCCTGCACAGTAGTGAACCACAGTCAGCTTGCCTATGCCGTTTGGATGGGAGCGTGTGTGCGTGCGTGTATGTGCGTGTGTGGGCAGGCATGCCTGAGGTTGCTGAGCCTCAGCCTTCCCCTCAACATTAATAAGGACTTCCTTCCTACCAGACAGTCAAACACCTGATCATTTACCAAGGAGGACATGCCCACGCATCCCTCAGAGCTGGCAGCCTTCAGCCTCTAATAAGGATCAGTCTGTGTTCTTAAGCTGCCCATCAATCAAACTGTTCACATGCTGGACATCCATACACAAATCATGTTTTCTCTCTCTGTACTCCACCCCTAATGTGTTAGAGTGTGTTTGTGTGTTAGGTTTAGACTTAGATATCATGGGTGGCAACTATATCCAGAGAGACAGAGCAAGAAATAATCCCACTCATACACAGACCACTTCAAAACTCCAGTTGGCTTCTTGTAAAAGTGTTGAGCCAAAATACACTAGGTGAAATGTGCATTTTTATGATGTGCATAACCTCTTATTTCTCCTCCTTAAATATCAAGTTTTGAAATGTTTTTTCCTTAATTGAATTAGAGAGGCTAGTCACAACTGACTCAGAGGCTCGGGTGCAGTCAAGAATCACTTGGCTAGGCAGTTTGCTGAACAGATTGTCCTGTTTGCATGGTTAATGCTTTTAAATGCAATCACAATTACTCTAAAAGTTGAAGTTGAATCTAATTTTCTTTTGATAGTAATTGTGATGTCTCATGTCTTACTACATCGCTGGCTGTTATGAATCTGGTTGGGTTGTGTTAGTTTCTGGGTTCATACTCTGTCTTGATACCTCCAACAATATTTCAGCAGCGTGTTTGTCCTTGCAGGCTAAGAGGGGAATAAAATATCCTTAAACTCAAATGGAAACCGACTATTCATAGCTCTTATCCCAGGAGTTTATCACAATGCAATTCAGGATAATTTAGTTAATCAAATACAGATCGGCCAAAAATAATCTGATCTTTATCTCCTGTATCCCTCAGAACCAACAGATACAATACACAAACGATACAGTTTGTCTCTTGGAAAACAGGCAAGATGTGATGAGATTGTTGGGCGTAAGATTTTTTTATTGAACTAAATACCGTATTTGAGATACTGAAACAAATGGACAAAACCAGCACTAAAGCAACAGAAAGCAGAAAGAAGCTTTGGGAGGTGATGTCATGCTTTGACATGGAATGAGATTTTGATGCCAAACCAAGATGCCGTTTGAGGTCATTCTTGCTGACACCTGCTGTAAATTGTTCTTTAAAAAAACCGACCTATCCCCACATGAGTGAAAACAGTTTACACTGTGAAAGAACTGATAGAAATATGTCAATTGGATTTGATAAGTTTATTGTCACTTGCAGTAACTCATGAAACACAATTCAGCAACTTTTAAAGATGACCCATGAAAATCTCATTGTTGCCTTTATTCTGATCATTCTGTTTACTTGGAAATGTTTGTGACACAGTTCTATATGTAGAAAATACAGAGTTACTTATTATACTCACTGGACAAGTCATTAGGTACACCTGCTCAGTTGCTTGTTAATGCAAATTTCTACACAACCAATCACATTGCAGCACCTCCAAAGCCATATGACTGAGGCAACCTGCTGAAGTTAAAATGTGAAGAAAGGTGATTTGAGTGTGACATGAAACTGCTGATCTGCTGGGATTTTCCCACATGACATCTCTAGAGTTTAAACCAAACAATCAGAAAAAAAGAGAAAATATCCAGTGACGGCAATTTCCCGGTGATGCCAGGTGGAAAAGAGCAAAGTGGCTTGACTGCTTTAAGGTGATTGCAAGGCAGCGCTAATTAAAAAGATTGCACTGGTTACACCCAAGGTGTGCAGAAGCTCATCTCTGAATGTACAACACATCAAACCTTGAAGAAGATTGGCTGTTGCAGCAGAAGACAGCTGGTGGAAACAGGAGGCTGAGGCTACATTTCATTCAGGCTCAATTTCAGTCTGAATTTCTGCTGCAACGGTCAGATGGTTGGGTCGTGATTTAGAGTAAACATGACAGCATGAATCCATCCTGCCTTGTATCAGTGGTTCAGGCTGCTGGTGGTATTGTAATGGGCTGTGGTATAGTGCCTCTGCACACTTTGGGCTCCTTAGTACCAAATGAACATCGTTTAAACACCACAACCTACCTGAGTGTTGTTTTGGACTATGTCCATTCCTTTATGACCTGATCTCTGAGAAATGTTTCCAGCACCTTGTTGACTCTGTGGCATGAAGAATTTTAGCAGTTCTGAACTTATGTACCTAAGATGTACCTAATAAAGTGTCCAGATGTGTGTATTGCCATCCCGACTAAAAAGATTGAGTTATAATGCTTTTTCCCCCCTACACTGGCCAACCCCACTCTGTAGCTGCAATTGCAGTTAAATATTCCTCTTAACCTCAGGTTTGGTAGTTGCTCTTGAAACCACGAAACTCAGTGGCCCTATCAAAGACAAACAGCACAAATCTTTATTAAGCACAATTTCCATAATGTAGTTTCTTTTTGAATATCCCTCTGTGTGGGTTTTCCACAAATTTAAGCCCTGCTTTTCTGCAGTGTGAAGGTTCTTAGCTCTGTTTGATTAGGGCAACACACAGGAGGTCCACTGCCACGGTGTTTTCTTTACCTGGGCCCATAACTCTTAAAAACACACAAACACTTGGGTTGTAAATGACCTGTTCATCACACAGTGACAGGAGAGGTGATTCTGGACTCTTGGTGGGCCAGGTGTGCAGATCAGGACAGCTGTGGCATGCCAAGACCTGTTGGCATGGCGACGCAGGACCGTGGAAAGTTCTGGAATCTGTCGCTGCTGGCAGAGCTGAGCTTCTGAGCAGGACTGGTGTTGGCTTTGCCTCCAGCTGTTTCTTTACAGACATGCTGAACGCCAGCTAGAGCCAGGGGCCAAGATCAGCCCAGAGAGTCTGGCCACACACAGCCCACTTATACACACGCATACAGGCCCCCACAGTTATAGTACAAGCCCACACAAACAAACACACACGCATTTGCTGCAAGGTCCCAGTCTTTGCCAGGACAACAAAATGCAACAGATCTGTTAAAGCTCCCACAAGCTTGTTGTTGCTGTTTATTTTTGATTTCACATCTAGCTTTTTTGCATGGTATTTGGATTATTTCTTTTAATCCAACCAGCTATTTTCTTTTTTGTCGCTTTTCCAGCTTTGGTTCATCCTGTCTCTCCAAAGAAACCAAACCTATTTATTCTCGGTTACTTATAGATGCTTCTTTGCTTTTTAATTTTTCTCTTTCTTATATTTCTTGTAAGTTTATCCATATATTCTTTCTTATACTGATTCACTGGTGGATGACCATGTAAAACATGACTTGGGATTCCAATAATTACATCTCGGTATGTACAGATAATAACTGTACACTTAAAAAAAACAAATCAGGCTTCAGACTGCTCCAAAGACTCAATTTCAGAGATTTTTTTTTTCATCTTTCAGATCTGTATGATGTCAGTGAGAGCTGCATTCCAAATATGGTCACCCTCGGGAGCAGCCAATCAGAAGACAGTTAAGTTTAAGGACTTAAAGGCATGGTGGAGCCAATGCAGACTGCATAAATACCCAGAACAACCACACCGATCATTTTACTGGAGTTTAAATCATTTAGATCACTTTGAACTCTCAGTGGCACCTCCGTATTTGTTTGCTTTGGGGAACTGAAGGAGCACTGGGGCTCAGAAAATAACTACTGATTTCTTGCAGCTGAAAAATGCCAAGATATGATTTCATGTTCTTAAAGGAGAAGTGTGAATACAGCTAATTTCACAATGTCAATGAACCGAGGTGCACAAATGCTAATTATAAGATAAATAAGGATTGTTTTCAATTGTTTTTAACTGTTACCAAGGGAATATATGACTTGTAAGATTAAAAATCTCTGTTACAGCAGTGTCCTGGCCAAGATAGACAGCATTTCAATTAGCAGTGGTCACACTAACTAAAAATACACGTGTATACACATGTACACTGCGAAGCTAAGGAGAGTGAAAATATCAGTAAAAGTAATTGTCCCAATCTTCTCAAGCAAAACAGGGGCAGTAACGTTGAGGCTGAAGGAACTGTCTCCAGCTAATTTAAAATGACTTTAAATTGACTGTGAATCCAAGAATAAAAATATGGGCCCGGAAATGAGCATAATAGGTCCCTTTAAAATATTTCTTCAATTTGTTATATTGAATTTTTGCAACTGTGAAGCACTTTGACTTTCTTTTGAGCTTATCTTGTATATGACGCCGCGTAGTACTTCAATCAACGTCTGTTTTTACATATGCTGTAAGAATAAACTGATTTGGGTAACTTTACAAAACAAACAGCAACTCATTAATGACTTGAAGTCATAATTTTCACATGATTCCAGTCAGATTTGCAACATTAAACTTTTCTAAATATACATGTTACTTTTATTCCATATACCAGATAAACACAGCTATACCTTTTCATCCCCAACTAATCATAATGTGACCGTGTATTACACAGTGCTGTAATGTTCCCACTGTTGCTACCCACTATCAGTGGTGCTTGAAACCTTTGATTGAAGTACCTTTGAAAGTGGTGTCAGTGAATAATTGCTATGTTGAAATGGCTCCACCACAGAAAAATAAACTTGCCATCTTTTGTTTTCTTTGTGTGGTCGATGGTAATTCATTGAGTAAAGGGGAATGGGAGGGAATTCTTTTGAGGCTCTTGTTTGCTAATTCATTACCTTCTCAAGACTGGGAAAAAGTGGCTGCGGAAATTAAAATTTATTGAAAACTATTTCAGCGGTAAAGTTGGCTGTGTTTCTTGGAGAAAGATTTGGTCATTGAGGAGCTGACCTGCTTTTGTGGCTGCGCTCAGAGGAAGAATGTGTAGGTTTTGCGGCTGGTGGAAACCTACAGTAAGAGGAACTGGTAGCATAGGCAACATATGGACTGATCAGCAGTCTTTCATGTTTAAAATGAAAACACTGGGATTCTTGTTCCTGTAGGTAAGTGGGCAGTATTTTGCCAGCAGAGTAGTACATTAAGTGCCAAAGTGAATTTGTCATAAGTATCATTATGCATTATTTACTTTTACTGTCTGACCTTCAGAGTCACAGGCTTCAACCTAGAGATATGCTTTACTGAACAACAAAAGAAAAACCTTTTTCTGTTTCTTTAGTAACATGGGTAATATACACTATATGAACAAAAGTACTGGGCCACCAACATATTACAGCTACAGAAGCTGCTTGGGCATGGAAGCCCATACAATGAAGCTCCTGGCGCACAGTTTTTGTGCTGATGTTAATGCCAGAGGAGGTTTGGTACTCTGGAGTTATTGAGTTTTTTTTTTCTTCTTTTCTTAACATTTGTGAACAATTGGGTCATTCTAAAGAGCTCATTGAATTAGAGCATCGTACTGTAACAGGATACTGTCATTGCTTATGATGTATATAGTGTCATATCTTTTATTCTATCAAAAAATGCACATCTGTTTCCATTGTTGGCTTTTAAGTCCACATTCGTTCAGCTGAAACCAACATTGAAAACTGTTAATATAACACACTCTGGAACATGTCAGAAATGACAGAAAAAAAGTCAAATTCAGCAGTTTCAACACAGTTTAAAATGATTTTAGTGCACCCACAGGTTTTAAATTGTAGGATGATGGTAGACTATAATGCAAAGTTTACACAAATCTGAGAAAACTCCAAAAACTTTGTATTTAACACAGCAATAACTAAGAGATATGATTAGGTAAGTTTGACTACCAAATCTAGTAAAACTAATTCTAAATCCTTTTCAGGGGAATATTTTTTTTCTTGGCATCTAGAAAATTATGTCACAGTTCTCTGCCCTGCCTATAAAGTTTTGTCTGGCTCTATTTTTTTCCACTGATGGAAACAGTTGCCAATTTTCAGAGGTCTCGTCTAGGTGACTTTTTTGGATGGTGGAACATATTGGTAGGAGGAGGGGGGGGGAGTATAAGCTTTTGTTTCTGGCAAAACTCAGGATGTTGAGGCTGATTTTACTGTTTTGACCCCTAATTCCAAGAATAACCATTCCCAACATATTAACAAAGGGAAGAGTTGGTTTTACAGCAGTGAGCTCACTGTTTTCATTCAGAAAGCTGTTTTACTGCTTCTGTCTTTTGCAATTAAGTTGGGCAAACCATCATTTAAAGTCCTGCCATTCACTCATTTGATAGTCTGCTGGGAACCAGTATAACCAGACTGACTGAAAGACTTCCTGTCTTCTGTCCCCCTCTTACCAGGCGCAGAGTTGGTGGATATGGTTAGCAGCAGTCATAACAAGCATTTTTCAAAATGAGCTTCATCTGATGACAAGCTCAGACAAATTGAATGCCTGACAGTGTTTTCCAGCCCAAGTCTCTGATGACGCTGCTCAACAAGGGCCTTCTCTCCAACGCTGTTGAGGGAGGAAACAGAAAAACATGTTCTTGTAAATGGAGCAGACATCATCTAGGAAGGGAATGTTTTTAGCGTCTTACACCCAGCTGGACATGCAGTTTCCTCAAGCTGCTGCAGGGATTTTTATTGAATTTGCCCCAAATCATTATGTTGTCACTTCAATTTCAGTCTCACATATGGCATTATACTTACAGTATATCTTAATGCATGTGGTTAAAACATTTATTAGCTAGCCAGAGCGTGTCCATCAACTCGCAATGTTTCACCAATAAACCAATTTCCATTTATTGTCTGCTGCTGAAGTACATCCACTCTGTCCATATCCATAGTGACTGCCAGCAGTCGGCCAACCCACCCGTCTGGTCTCACTTTGACACCCAAGGTTGCCATCTTGTAAGACTGAAAAAAGTAAGAGCTATAGAAAGGTGACAAGTTTTCCTTCCTAGTTTACCTCCCTGCACCACACTGAGCCTGACAAGCTGCTGAAAAATAGGACCAGGTCACATTTCACCCTCAAAAGAATGTGCAAGGGCTGTGAGTAACCCTGTGGTCTGGCTTGGCATGTTTGGTCTGGCTCCTCATAATATCATGTAGTGTGCCACTGAGGACCAAGGGCATGAACACCAAAGAGAAGTGTTGAGGGCGTTCCTACTTTGGTCCAAAATCGATGCCAGAACCTAATAGTAGCACTGTAATCAGTCTCCCCCTCCCCCAATATTAGCCCCATAGCTTTTTTCTCCAGGGTGGCGGTTGGTGTGTTTGGCTCAGTGTGTCCTCTTTGACCTTAAATTCAGTCCTGCGGCTGTGTAAAGCACCTCTTGGCATCATCAGCAAGCAGCACATTAATAAAGCACAGTATTAGCCTTGTGTATGATGATTTTACCTGAATGTAACATAGAAGATAATGATACCAGTGATTTAAAAAACATCCTCCGTTTTGACATTAATCCTGCTTAACAGAACAGATTACACAGCCGATCCATAACGCTACACCGGCATGTCAGATATATTAACTTCTTGAGCTATTGTGGCCATATGTTTTTATCATCAAACACTCCCAGGAAATCTCACGGAGATGATTTCCCTTTTATCAGAACCAGAAGTGCCTTTCAGTGGTGGGCTAAAGCAGAGACTGCAAAAAAAGTCCAGCTACACAAGGAAATAAATTGTGTGTCCCAAAAGGACTAGATATTAACTTAAAGATAACTTGGTCAATTTACTTTAAATCATAGCTGATATTCAATATCACCCCCGCTGGCGGCTCTTACACTGCGGGGAGGCTTTCTACTGATGCACCTGTGCTGAATTTGCAGGAAAACTTATATCCTTGTCTGAACGCGAAGAGCACGTCACTTTCGACTAGAAGCCGATCTCTGCTCAATCAAACCACCCAGTAGGCGCTCTCACTCTAAATTAAAATTAAAATTGATATCCCCAGCAAGGCCAATATTTTTTGTTCTGCCACTAAATGTCGGCGATTTATCATTCAAACATCCTAGGGTTTTGTGTAGGTACTTTTGGACCTCAGGTACAGTGGGTTTGATGCTCAGCCAGAGACAATATCAGATCCATGCCAAGAGTCCAAGCTGTGAACGCTTGTCTGAGAGTTACCGTAAATCCTTCTGCTCGCACCACTAAGAAGCTCAGAAAGCCACAACCCTGCTATTTGCCACCCCTGTGGTCCTTACAGGTAGCCACTGAGACTCCCTAAATAATGATCGCCATGTATAGTAGAGCAATGCAAGAACAGAGCTCAATGGATAAAGGCTTACCTGTTGCCCCTCATTTTCCTCAGCGGATAAGGACCGGGACTGTCAGTTTTCCTCTGTGTTGATTAATCTGGAGCCTTATTGGATATGATTCTGATGATTAATGGCATATTATCCTGCCCCTCTGTTTAAAAAATAAAATAAAATAAAAAAATAAAAAATTCAGCTTTAAGATATTTCCTGATTGAACCTGATATTCCTGGCTGTTATTCCTGAAAACACTAAACTTTTGAATGTAAAACATAAAATCAGCTCACTATATTTATTATAGAATTACAATGTTTTAGGATTGTGCTGGTGTTCAATGGGACTTTATTCAACCTTTTAGCATTAATACTATGGAAGCATAGGAAGCATTTGAATGTGAACACACATGCATGAATGATTTCGCTTTCTAAGTTGATTGATAGTGGCCGCATGGTTCATTAACATGGACCAGTGTTCATTAATTTTAATGGCCCTGCACATAAATAGTGATAACTAGGGCAATGTCAATAAACATGATAATGTTCTTAATTTAGACGTTGGCAGATGGAAACTGTTTGATCAAAGATGTCCAGAGAGGTTAAGCCCAACACTGCCTCCACCAGGAGTTCCCAGCAGGCTCCTGGAGTCACACATCAAGGTCTGTCGCTGGCCCTCAACCCCTAGACCAAGTTTGAGTGAGCCAGAGGGAGACAACACACCATAGCTATGTGTAACTACACAGTGAGTCCTTTTGCTCGTTGCCATGCTGTAGCTGACCGCAGGATTGCAGTGTTTACTTAAGAGCCGGTGCATAAGAGAAAGGCGGACCACCGGCAGTCGCCACCCGCCGGGCTCTGGGCAGGACCTGGGGCTCATCTTTGTTGAAAATGGCTGTAGAACCTGTCGCCTCCCACCAGGCTGGCCTATATTTAGCAACAAACAGAAAAACCTCTTCATTCTTAAAAAGCTGTTTAGGTTTCCATTGAGAAGAGGCTTCAGAGGTGAGTGATGCTGCACTCCTGTGGTCTGAGAGATGCTTCTCTCTGGCATGGATGACATATTTGACTTGCAGTCCACCCAGGACAGTCATAGTCTAACTTCAAAGCACAGCTAATATGATGTGGTCAAATAAAGACATGGAAAAACACATTTTTGAGACAGTTATGGCATACAACTCCACAGCTGAACAGAAAGAAGGCGATAAGAGCAGGATGTGGAAAATACCTCGAACACATGTGAACACTTTTGCCAGTGCAATTATTTTCTTTACTTGGAGGTAAATTGAAACTTCTTTTTTTTTTTTTTTTTATCATTTCACTCTCTCACTAACACGAAATGTGACTACCAAGTCTGTAAGCTGTGCTCGTCTAATGTGCTGACCAACATACTGTAGACCTGTAATTGCATTTAAAACGCTCGGCTCATTCCAGACCCACGAGGTGATAAAGGATGAAAACGTTAAAAAAAAAAATTGCACCTGATCACTGAGGACAAAAAAAATAGTATATCTTCCCTTTTCAAACTTCCACTGGCAGTTATTATGAATGGTTGCTGTAAAAAAAACAAAACATGTTATGTATGTGTTTGAACTATGAACTATCACTTCTTCTCTTCTATTCTGTGACAACCATGTTTTAAAAGCTACATTTCTTACACATTTGAATAAGAATGAAGAGATTTTGGTTCATTTACTAAGAAAAAAACGAAAAGATTGCATGTTTTCTGTCTTAATGAAGATGTTTTATTAATGACGATTTGCTGACTTTTGACTTTTTCTGTTTTGCACCACGCTCTCACTTCTCAACGTCTCATTGAGCTAGAGAGGAAAGCAAATCCAAGACAGCACATGCGTATTACATGTTTTCATTTGCCCTCGTATATGCCTGAATGCTGAAACAATCCCTCTTTTCATGCCCATGGTTTCATTCAGTGGGTGGCAAGAGCACCTCTATGATTGGGGATGAGATTTTTTCCAAGGTGAGCACCTCACGGGAGATGACTGTTCGCTGCCATTAGTTTAAGTGCAGGAGTGTCAGTTAACCCGACACTGGCACCAGGAATACTTAATACCAGATGGAGGGAGCTGTCCTTGAAGTCTTAACAAGCAGGCGCGCAGAAACAAGCCTTTATTCAGTGTGAGAGAACGTAGAAAAAACTGATAACTTAGCAAGGTTACCACAAAGTGTACGTTAAATCCCACATAGGAAAGGGAGGGATAAAGGAGATTGAAGGGGGTGGGGAGGGGCAGAAGTCCAAAGTGGATAAAAACACAGTTTAGATGTTGCTGACTATAATTTTTTATTGCGTTCAAAATACACAGGAATATAAAACAAAGCAGCGGTTGTCACGCTAAAGGGTCCAGCTGGTTAAGAGGTGTCAAATTATTGTACCTCAGCTGGATACATCGGTGTTGGACGCCAGGGGGTGAGAAAAGAGCCAAACCTAGCAGACTTTGGCACATTTGTCCTTTACCGCTGGCACGGACAAGCCACGCTGTGAGGCTTCGGAGCATCGATAGCCTCGTGGTGTTTTACTACCCAAAACTATGAGCTGCTACATAATCTGAACCATCAAGACTACCTCCTGGAAGAACAGGAAACACGAAGACAAGTGCCTTTTCCACATGATTCACCCCAAATCTACTGACCAAATAGTTCTGATGTAGGATGAGCTGAAGAGCAGCACATTCAGGTAATGAGGCCTGAAAGTTTTTACATTTCCAAGATCGAATAAGATAAGAACATATCAGCAAGTACCAGATTTGGCTTGGCTGCACCAGATACAGAGCTCAGAGCTGTTACTTAAAATAACTTGACACCAGAAACTCCCAGAACTGACAAGGAAATTGGAAGAAGCCATGCCGGACAATGGAAGCACCTCACATGAAGGTCCCCAAAGAGGTCTCTGTTTGTCAGCTTTGATAAAATCCATTCCCTTTTCTTTATTCTCTTCTTTTTTCTTTTTTTGTACTTGAAAATTGAGCTTCAGTCTTGCCAATGATTGCAATAAAATGCTGAATGCACTGCATTGTTGGCGTGTTCCCTGATCTGGCACTTGGCAACTGTGAGTCCTGCTGAGTCTCTGTTGATTGTCTACTTCTCATTCATTAGGGCCGCTTAATGGGCCCTTCTGGCTTGACTGTGGAGACCTGTGAGCTCAGAGCCCAGGTTTCTGCGAAAGAGAGGAAACAGTCGCAGGGCATTGGGGTGTCACTACCGACACATCGCAGGAGCCTTTTGAGAAGTCTTTGGCTCTTCCCATGCTGGTCTGGTACCTGTGTTCGGCCATGTAGACAGAAAAATTAAGCAGAGGTAGGTCTGTGTAGAACTTCAGCCAAGTTAAGCACGGAAATATTTCTTTCCTGTTAACTTGAGGCTCTGGCAGTCACTTGTGTGAGGTTGCCCTTTGTTTTTATTCAAGGGCCACTAGCCACTGTCTTCAGCCATGTTAGGCATGTAAAACAAAAAAACTTACCTGACAATGAAAAACAAAGTCAAGTGTGTGAAATCTTGTCACAACATCACCACCAGTCCGTTTAAGGTTAGGGTGGGTCTGGTGGTCAGTTACTATCCATCCATTTTTGTAGATGTTACATCTGTTTGGAACATCATTATGGAAAAACCCCTATTTCAAGATTCTTTTATAAGGCTTGATTTCAAAAGCAACATCCTCTATATATATATTTTTTTTTTAATTCACCCCATTCTAACCTTAGACGAGCTGCCAGTGACCTGGTTGATGGTAATTGTCGCCAACATTTTTTTTTTTTTTTTTTTGGCTGACATTAACTTTTGTGACATTTGGTATTGAATAGCAGTGAATTCTTGCAGAGACTCTCAAAAGTGCTTGCCCTCCTATAACTTGCATTAGCAAAATATTTATATATATTTATATTATATAATATTTTGTTCCTGAAGTTCTTATCTGAAGAAACATTAGTACTGCTAAATCAGTAGTATCAAGGAAGTGCTGACATTTAATCAAGGATTACAACGCTGACTGATACCCGTCACCTGGAGAGAATCTAACATAACTTTAGTGATGGACTACAGCAGGGATGTTAGTCATTTTACATTGTGGGCAAGATGCAGCCCACTTTGGCCTCAAGTGGGCGGACTAGAGAAACTCCACTTCCTGTCAGCGTAAAGAAGACTAATTACGCATTGAATCCCTGAGATAGCTTAATAAGAAAGCACAATTTCAAAAGCATGTCTCAGTTTTCTACATAACAGAGAAATGCTGGTGTAGTTAATGGAGGGAATCTGATACAGATGTGTAAAATTACAGACAAGGTTTTTGTTAATTCACTGAAAAGTTGGTTTTATTTCTATAGTAAAAAGTTTTTAAAAAGGAGCTTTTCTATCATTTAAATGCTTATCTCATATGTAGTTCATTTAATGCAGTATGAATGTCATGAAGGACATCTTTACCAAAGTCTAGTCTATGCGCAGAAGTCTTTGGTAGGTCAATTCAGCCCCCCAGACCTTATATTTGACACCTCTGGACTACAGGAATGAGCAGATTGCTCAGGGATAAGAGGGATAGTGTTAAATGTATTCTCTTTTCTTCCTTGATGCTTGTCTACTTGTATTTCATCTTATTTTTAGTCAATAAAAATGGGGCATCAGGTGTAACAATAATTTTGTGTCACTGCTGTATACC